>VXAX01005074.1:172879-196880 GCA_013399835.1 Leptocoma aspasia | reverse complement strand
CATATGAGCTCTAACCCAACTCCTGGCTACCACTGAAACTATTTCATAGAATCATACAATTCCAGGCTGGTTTGGGTTAAGANTCTTCACAAGAAAATTATTTATGGATTGTTTAGGAAATATTATGTGGGGTGATATCCTGGAAAGAAGAGATTTCTCTCCTGGAGAGGTTTGGCATCTCCTGGTAGTGAACTTTGTGTGATTTGATGACTGTCCCCTTCATGAAGCAGCCTGTAAACTAAAGATAATTAGTCATCTCTTGCAGCAGTTTGGGTGAAATTATTCCAAATTACTTTCACTTGCCTTTGAAACTTGCTATAGGTTTGCAGAAATATTTCACCTAGCAGAACATTTGCTTTAAGTGTAATTTATGACCTTTATTATGTAATATTATGTAATAGTATGACTATTGTGTGACACACAGGATTATTTCCACCTTTGGCAATGTAGAGCCATTTTTAGTGGTTAATATTTTCACGTGGTCATATGTGCAGCTGAATATTCAAACTTTTAAAGTACAACTGAAGGAAAGACACAGTGAGGCCTGGAAAGTGGCATGGTTTGCCTTGACATACTAAATATAACTGACTGTGAGAAACAAAGTAAAGAGCCAAAAGATGCCAAAAGTTATTTTTTTAGGTGGTAGAAAAACAGCTGTGCCAATAAACATTGGCTTTCATCTTCAATTAATGAAAAAGGCTAATATTGGTGTACGTTGTGATCTACAGCTTCCTGAAGCTGAACTTAAGTTTGCAGCAACTGAGTTGAGTGCAACACTCCACTCTGTCATTTTTGGCTGCAGTTTTCTGCAGTTCAGTGTAAAATAGTCACTGACAAGTATCTTTAGCTGAACNCCACAGCTTCTCTGGGCAGAGATTCTAAAACCAGTTTTACCCTCAGATTTGCAAATTAACCAGCATTAACCATAACCAGTACGCAGTCATCGGCAGTCTCTTCAGGTAAAGGTGAGAATGTGCTTTCATGAGATCTCCTGGGGCTTCATTTAGAATCTGAACAAGATGAGGGATAAACCTGAACTTTCTGTATCTCTACAAGGAGGAAGAAATTTTGCTTTGCAGAGTTTCTGTGGTCACTCTTCGTGGAAAAAGAATGAATGGCAAGGAGGGGAACTGTTTCACCCAGAAGATGTGATAGCAATTTTCAGAAACCATGAAAGGTACCTGTGATGCCACTGGAGTGACTTTGTGACACTTCTTATGAACGTAAGAGAAAACGAAATTGCAGAAAAAAAGAAAGGCAAGATCAGGAGTCAGGGAAGCCTTCTGGACTGTTAGGATAGTTCCCAGCTGAAATAATATTTCAAGGAAGTTCGGAAATCTCTGTTACTGCAGGCATTTAAAAAGAATCAAGCAAACATCTGTTGAGACTGACACAGGTGCTGCTGATCTCACCTGGAGGCAGGGGTGCATTAAGTGACCTCTCTTTTGCTGCCTCCTCTTTGATTGCTGATCCACGTCTGTCTTTCCCAGCTCCTTGGTGTCTTTCCTTTTGCTGCCAGACAGGAACGTTCGCTAATCAATCCGATCCCTACAGTTAATGCTTTTTCTCCATGTAGGCAGTTGGCTTGAGGAATCAACTGCAGCCCTAATCAAAACAAATTCTTAATAAAAACACTCAGCATATGTGAATCACTCCTCACTCACTGCCGTGAAGCTGTGGTGTAGGATAGACTGGAGCCACAAACAACACTTGGAATAAAAAGAAAGCGACTCACAGCATCACTTACAACACCATTTATGAAACCACCTGTCTTTTAAGACAGCTTTGCAGCATTTTCGAAAGAAACAGGTAAAGATGTTCTTCATCTAAAGATATCAACTTTCATTTACTCGTTGTTTTCATCAAAAAATGAAAGAATATCACAGTTAAAAATTTTTCATTCCTTATAAAGATATATTTTTCCGCCTTAAGGAGGATTAGCAGCAGATATTTATTTCTGCTCCTTTCATTTTCTAGCTTTCCTGGCTTCAAAATCAGCAAATAATTCTTAGCAATGTTTATATTTTACTGGAGCACACTGGTGCCATATAGAATATTTTTCAGTGTTTTCTTCAAGGTTTGAATATCAAACTTTCTTACAGGTGGAAAAAACATTCTTTCCTAGACATTCTTGACACCAAAAATAGGTTTATTATGTTGTGGAGAATGAACTTAGAAAGTTCAATTTTCATTTGGAAATGCCAAGAGACCAGAAACAATATTTTTATAGATCATATAACATTAATTTAAATTAAGTCATTTGCCCCAAGAAAGAATATACCTGTCTAAATGGAGTTCAGGAGTTCTTAGATAAATATAACAGGTTAGGAATTTTTGGCTTGCATTTGTTTTTTGGTTTCTCTTTCCAGAAAGCATTTCTATTTCCCTGCTGGGCTCAGACAACACATGGATATTTTCTTTCCTTCACCATCCCATGCCTACACAGAGGGAAGAGCAGAAACTTTATCAGCATTTGCTTTTATCTGGCTGCCCTTTTTGCTCTAGACGCATTTTCGCCAAGTTAATAACTCAATAACGGTAACGGGTAACTCAATAATAATCACATTTGATAGTACATTATGTAGTAGGTTTTCATTTGTCAATCTTAAAACACTTCTCCAAGTCTCGCACCGTGTGATCCCACCGAGACACAGACTCCTGATGTCACTTGCTCAAGGGCAGGCAGCAGGCCAGGGTCACAGTGGGAACAGAGCTGACATTTCCTTGAGTTTTCCTTCAATCTGACACTCACAGGCCTTTCTGCCTCACCGCCCAGCCTCCATGTTGTACAATTTGGATATATCCAAGTGTTTCCCATTGACACATTCGCTTCTTTTTGCCAGGATAAAAATGCCTGGCTGCTGTCAGTCATTAGCAATGTGTGATATTAGGAATGTGCTACTTCTGAAGGTGGTGAAGTGTTACATGAGTGATATGGGGGACTTCTGAAGATGACATTTTGATTCGATGATTCAGAAGGTACAAAAGGTATTTTATTAATAGGAAATCACACTCTCATAGAGACTTATTGTGAACTTAAGACCTGATTGGTCTTTAGGAAACTTCTCTTGTACTATTGGTTAAGTGAGAGAAACAGTATTTTCTGTTATCAGAACAGGTAGAAGAATACCACCTGTTGTTTTGAGAAAGAATATAGTTTACAGACATCATTTATAGAATCTCTGCTGGGAAAGTAAGAAGCTTTCCCTTGGGAAGAAAAACCTTAGCAGGTCTGCAGCTAGAATATTTTCAGAGACACAGAACCGTCAGCTCCACAGTGAAAGGTCTGGAGAGTCAGTCCCATGAGGAGCAGCTGAAGGAGCTGGAGAAAAGGAGGTCCAAGGGGGACCTCCACAACTCCCTGACAGGAGCGGGCAGCCAGGAAACAGGGACAGGATGGGAGAAATGGCCTCAAACCACACCAGGTGGAGTTCAGGTTGGACATCAGGAGAAATTTCTCCGTGGAAAGGGTGGTCAGGTCTTGGAAGGGGCTGACCAGAAGGTTTGGATTCCCCATCCCTGGAGGTGTCCGAGGAATTCCTGGACGTGGCACTCAGTGCTCTGGGCTGGGGACAAGGTGGGGATGGGGCACAGGTTGGACTCAAGGGTCTTGGAGGGCTTTTCCAACCTCAGTGATCCTGGAATTATCTATTCTATTAGCAATGATCTAAGCGATATATAATCTAGATTAACTTTATACAATGACAGAAAATGAAAATCAGAGTAGGCCACGAAGATCACTTTTCATACAGACAAATTCCAGCTCTGTTGGTGCATAACAAAAATATCCTTATTATTTATGTCCTTACTAGAGGCTATTTAAATGCAAAACACCTACCTTACTATCAGGTTGCCCCGCTATTACTCACTGGGTAGGAAGCCTGCATCAAGGAATCATGTGGGGATTTTACTTCCTCTATTTTATACCAAATTAACAACCTATTTTACTGAGTAATGACAGGCTGCCCTAACAGTAATAATGCATTCAAATATCAAACCGGTTTGAAATACGTGTGCATACACACCACTTCATAACACTGCACTCAAAAAATGCACACCCTTGTAAGAAAATATTGAAAGAAATTGTAGAGGTCCACAAGAGGAGTTTCTGCACTAGAACATGTAATAAAGGTGTGCCAAATTCAGGAGATTACATCTGGACAGCATTTAAATCAAAGCAAAAGGACTCCTGTTAACTTCCATGGGACACAGAATTTACTCAAATCTGCAAATTAGCTCAAAAGAATTAATTGATTTCTGCCCATTTATACCCAACTTTACTCTGTAAACTTTGAGAAAGAAATAACGGATTTCATAAAAATATTCCAGTAATTTCATCCTTCACGATATTAGCATACTTTTAAAATGCAAAACCAGAGTTAAATGTTTTTAAAGCCAGCTCTTTTGTGCTTCTCTTCAAATAAAATCACTGGTTTAGTTGCTGAACTAGAGTTTAGAATCAAATTTTTTTTTAAATGTTGCACAAAGGAAAAAATAGCTGGTTAATGAACGGCTTTATATATAATTTTCTGTAAAATATTAGCATTTCAGGCAACATCCAAACGTGAGATGCCTTTGTAGAGCAGATATGTTGCAGAGATATTCACTGCTGCTTAAGTAATCTTATATTCAAACTACAACACAAGACAGTGTTTAATGTTCCAGAGCTTCAAATGATGGAAGAGAAGGGTCTTGAACCAGTTGTGCTGACTGGAAAACAGCATTAAATTAGTTGTGAGAAATCCAGTGTGGGCTATTTAAACTTCATCTTGAAGGGCCTTCCTATAAAAATTAGCTTAAAAAAAAAATAGGAAAAAGCACAACTCAAACGCTGATTCTGCAATCGAAGGTACACTTTAAGTAGTGAGAATTATTACTTACTTTTTGCAAAAGATTTCTGCAAAGGATTTCAAGCCTGAAACTGCCTGAAGGATGTCTCTCACAGGTGGAGGGATGGAGTCAGTGCACGGTGTGTCAAATCTCTGGCACATCTGACTGGGATGTGTTCAGCACAATATTTCCTCATTATCCATATTTCTGGTGCAATTGCTATAAAACAATCTTTTTTTAAAATGGAAATATTTTAACTTTGCATCTGGCATGCGTGTGATTTCTTAGTTACCGGCAGTTAATGTGTATGATGGAGGGGTAAAGATTAGGACTAATTGCCTACCATGTTTCGTGACAGGAACAAAAATAAGTTCCATTAAAGTTTCGTAAACACAAAAACGTACCTTGAAACTAAGTGAACAGGCACATTTTTTTGTTCTTTGATGGTAAAAACCTAAGTTACCTTAAAGTAAATGAACAACAAAAAACAAAAATCAAATAAATGGAAAAGAAGAAAACAGCAAAAAAATCCCCAAGCTACTGGATTGGTTTTGGATTTGTGTTCTGCAATTCTATGTGCAAAGTTGGAATCCAGAGGGAATCTCCAGCCTTCGTATATAAACTTTATAATGGAAATGCTGTCAAATGCTTAAGTACAGCAAGGCAAATGGCACAGCTCTAACATGTTAAAAAAAATATGAAAATGCTCTGAACCCAGGGTGAAGGCGAGCTGTCTTGACACTGAACATAGAAAGGTAAATGATTGGAACTTTAATTACTTTGATCCGTCATGCCTCGTAGCTATATGTCAGCTAAGCCAACAAAACTGACACAGAACAAAGGCCATGACTGTTTCAACATCTTAACTCATTTCTTATGGTTGATTAATAAGTCTATTGAATGGAACATGTGATGAGAATGGAGAAAAACATCAAGCGTGTGTTTATGCACACACACAAATCCCACGTGTGGGATTGCACCTCAGGGGATGTTGGAGGTTGGGGCAAGGTGGGGATTGGCCTCTCCTCCCAGGCAACCAGGGACAGAAGGAGGTGAAACGGCCTCAGGCTGCACCAGGGGAGGCTCAGGTTGGACATGAGGAGAAAACCTTTCCAGTGAAGGAGCAGTTCAGCACTGGCACAGGCTGCCCAGGGAGGTGTGGAGGCACCATTCCTGGAAGTGTCCAAGAAACGAGTGGATGTGGCAGTCTGGGACGTGGTTTAGAGGGCGTGGGGGTGTTCAGCTGAAGGTTGGATTTGGTGCTCTTGGAGGTTTTTTTCCAAGCTGATGATTCCATGATGTGTAGTTTCAGACTGTGGAGGAGCAGGCAGTGGCACACCCAGCACTCCGACCTCACCGTGAGCGCTGTTCCTGGGAATGAAGGTCCATGAGCCATCCAAGGGCACCCTTTGGAGGGACATTGTCATTCCCTAGGATATGCCAATGTTTCCATGAATCCACACGCAGTAACTTCTGGAATATCTCCGATTCCTTGGTCTCTCATTATCTATGGATATTAGTTATGGATCTCCATTATCAAGAATGGAGATTCTTGATAGACTGAAAGCCCGTGAGCACCAGCAGTTTCTTTGATAATAAGAAGCCCCCAAAGACAGAGGAGAGCCTTTACTGACACAAACACACTTTTCACAGGGATCTTGTATCCCTGTCCACCCTCTTCTTCCCTTTCCAAACCCCGTCCTCTCTCCGAGTCCCTGACAGCGCTTCAGTCGTCTCACAGGGAAATCCAACGGGACAGCTCGTGTTTTCAGCTCCTTCTCCAGTGATCTCTTCCATTCTTGAAGGGTGCTGCTGATCTGCCAGAATGAGGCAACCACGAACTTCTGACCCAAACCTGCACATAAAGCTTTCACTTTAATTTCCTCCTTGCATAAACTTTTCAGTCCAGTGCTGATTTCAGGGGTGCCTCCTACGGCTCAACTCGCACGCTCGATGTTAATAAATGTGGTTTCCAAAATTATGATCTAATGGACACAGTAATGATGAGCCAGAATTTGGCTCCTTTGTGCAGCAAAACATAAAGCCAATCATGGTATTTACAACAGAGTATGAAAACATTTGTTCTGATCAAAAAAATTTGGGGGGGTGTAGCAGAGACTGATTTCTGCACTTGATTTATATTTGAATCCAAGCATGAATTCAAACAGTAAGTGCTACTTTTGCCAGATTAGAGAAGAAAAATAGGGTTTTATTAAGTCAAACATTTACCTTGAATCCTTGAACCTTGGGAGCAATGTCCACTAATTAACTACAACAAGCACATGGTGAAAAACTAAAAAAAAATAAAATTAAAAAAAAAGGAAAAGCAAAATTGGGAATGAAATAACCCATAATTAGTGAAAGTTACTGTCTGCTGGAGTCTTTCCCTCTCTGTACCTTCTCTTTCTCCACAGCTGGCCTGCCCTGGCTGGCTGCATCCACTTTTTGTCATGGCATTTGACAAATTTTAGTTAAAGACCCTTTACACATCATCAGATACTGGTGTTTTGTATTCTCCCATGTCCCCACACCTTACCTACTGCAGTCCACCCAGCTCTAACACAGGGAACATGTAATTTTCCATTGTTTTCTATAAGGTAAATTGTTGGATGGTTTTATGAGCTTTGCATTCACAAAGCTCATAGAAAATCTGAAGGGTTTATTGCACATTAGAGATTGAGAGTGGAGGTGTAGGGTATCCATTTTTTGGCAGAGAATCCAAGATCTTTTGAGGAATAATCCACTCTCCCTATATGCAGCAGTAGACCTTCACCCAGCCTGTGTTATCATCACTCCATAAATTTCACAGACTCCTCCAGGCCTTCAAAAAAGCAGTCAGGAGAGGATAAGGTGGATTCAAAAATATCAGAGCAATTTCTTCCAAACATTCTGTCCTTGCTTGGAAGGATTTGAAGAAACAGTGGCAAGGGGAGATAGAGGAGACATAAGCTGTGTCCTTCCACATTATATAGTGAATAATAAGAGCAGAGCATTGTTTGCAAAAATCATTCCTGAACGGAAAAGGAGGCTAATTCAAAATTAATTTCATTTATAATAAATACCTCCACCAGCATTTTTATAAATAAAACACCAGGAGTTATTATTCTACTATGTATTTACAAGGAACGGGCAATTCTAAAAAACAGTAGAAGGACATCCCAGTCCTCAGAAATTTGGGAGAGAGAAATCCTAAAGCACCACCCATCTTGTCAGAGTCATTGTGAGCCCATCTTGCTTCCAACTCAGTCAACATATGTCTTACTATTTACCTTGATACGTGGAGAATCAAACCCAAATTTCTGTCATTTCTCCCATAGGCATCTCTCTTTTCTCCCTTCAGTGACTTTTTAATGTTCCCAGAGCATGAAACATCACTTTGATGCTGCATCACATCCAGTTAGGAAGCTCTGGCATGTAGTGTTATGTTTAAACCAACATGCAAATGTAATCAGGACTGACACGTCGTCCCAATAAAGCAGTCACTCAGCTTTGAGGAACTGGAACAGACAGCTTATAAAACAGAGATTCTCACAGCCACAGGTTTGGGCTTTTGGAAATTAATCCCTAGGTCAAACTTAAAGAAAGTTTGAGAAGGATCTTAAAGAAGTTCCATGCTGGTCAGCGTTTAAGAGACATTTGGATAACACACTTTAAAATATGCTTTAACTCTTGGGCAGCTCTTAAGTGGTCAGGCAGTTGAACTGGGTTATAATTTTAGGTCCCTTCCAATTAAAATTCCATTATTTTCAACTCTAAAGCCTCAGTCTTTGAAACATTCCCTCAGAGATCTTGAGCTGGCCATGGAGATCCGATGGAGAAGGCCCACAACCAATATGTTGCCCCTCGAGCTTTTAAGCTGCTGTAAAAACTGAACTCCCCCATCAAGTAACAAGCTCTAGGACAAGAATAAATGGCTTCAAGTTGCACCAGGAGAGGTTTAGATCGGATATTAGGGAAGTTTTTTCTCACCAAAAAGGTTGTCAAGTCCTGGAACAGTCTGCCCAGAGCAGTGGTGGACTTCCCATTCCCGGAGGGATTTAAAGACATGCAGATGTGACACTTGGGGACGTGGGTCAGTGGTGGCACTGGCAGTGCTGGGGAAACAGTCGGACTCAATCTTTCAGGGCTTTTCCAACTCAATTCTGTAATTCTATGAACACGCAGCTCTGAGGGTTTCCTGCAACATCTCTACAACACCAGCAGACTCAGCCAAGCTTTCCCAAGCTACCGAACCCAAGCACAGGACGGGGAGCAAAGTGGGATTTTTCTCACCTCTCTTCCAGCTAATTCTTGTTAATACTTATTGAGAAAACCACATTGTACAAACACCCTTTGGGAAAAGCCCTTGCCATGTCCCACTCACCAGCCAGGAAGATTATGAGTCCTATCAGGGTGGGGAGACCTTCTCCCCCATCCCTGTCTAGTATGACCCCCCCCCAAAAAGGGCTCCACGGGCTTTGTTAAAGCAAATCTCACATGCTGAGGGCTGTTCTCTGCCCCCACCCTCTGGATCTGGGATAAGGACACCAGATCCCAGTGGAGGGTGTTACTGCCCAGTCTTTCATGTCTTAAACAGCACATCCACACTTGTGTGGGCCTTTGTGCGAGTGTGACCCTCAGCAATATTGATTTTGGCTTTGCAATGCTCCTGTTATCCTTATTGTAAAGATGAGGGGAAAGGCACAGCTAAATCACTTATCAAGGCTGACGAGAAAAAGCGAGTGTCGGAGCTGAGAATAGAAACCAGATCACCTGAGGTTTCATTGCTGGGAACGTTCCCCCTTCCCTCTGCCATTGAGTCTTTGTTTAGTCCTGGGGCAGGTCGTTGGAAATCTGGGCAATATGCAGATATGTTTTCTTTCCCAGAAGGAAATCAAGCTTTACAGGCTCACTTTTCAGAGGCAGCCAGTCCGCTCAGGCTGCCGGGGTTTTTTGCAGCTCTCACAGGACGCTGCAAAATCCAGCAATCAGACCTGTGCAGCTTTCAGAGGGGATGGAAGAGCACAGGAACAGCACATTATCTAAAAACAGGCTCACACAATCTGTTTGTGTGGACATCAGAAACTAATCTTTGAAATGGCCCCTGATGAGAGCTGGATTGGCCCGAGCTGCCTTCTGAAAATGTTCCAATTCCTCCTTTGCATCCGGTGTGTGTTTATTGGAGGAAGAATAAGTCCTCGTTTAAATTCTGCACATGTACTTGCACCATGACCTTTTTAGCTGTTACCTCATGGCTGTATCTGAAATTAGTAATAAAATGCAACTTGGGATAAAGAACTGCTAGGTGATTTTACACAACTATAATTTTACACTCTCAAAAGGCAGAATATGTAATTCCTTAAGCCACACACGGGAACTCAGTGATACTGGGCTGGATTTTTGCTTTCAAAGCCAACACTGTGTGAATAAAGCCAACTCTGTACAACAATACAAATAATGAATTAAACAGATATGCACAGTTTAGCTGATCGTGATCCAGGGAGAAACCAAAGTGAAGCCCCACTGAAATGAGGATGCTGCACCATTACAGGTATAAACAGCTCCCACAGCAGAGAATTGGGCATCTTAGTGGTTTTGTGCTTACCTATAACTCTCACAGAAGCGTCTCTGAAGTCTCCCAAATCTGACACAGTTCAAACAATTTCCTATTCACGTGAAAAATCACCACAGAACAATGTAATGACTAACAGTGAGACTAACCTTGAAAACTATTATTATAATTAGACTCTAGTTTTCCTTATACTGTTTTATTACATTCCATTGTTCTGATTTTAAGACTCCAGTAAGGAGCCATTGAGCTAGGTGGTGGTCACATGCGGAGGAAGCCAGAGTATGAAAACTAAATATTTAACGTCACTCTGCTTCCCTGTAAAGTCCACCCAGGCAGGGCCACTGCTGCACACAAAGAGCACTGAGCTGAGTGGGGCTCTCCCCAGCCACAGGTTCAACTTCAGTGGCCCAACAGTGCAGATATCTCAGAATTATCCGAGAAACATGGAATGGTTTGGGTTGGAAGGGACCTTAAAGATCCCTTCGTTCCACCTCCTGCAATGGGCAGGGACACCTTCCACTATCCCAGGTTGCTCCAAGCCTTGGATACTCCCAGGGATCCACAGCTTCTCTGTGCCAGGGCCTCCCCATCCTCACAGGGAAGAATTTCTTCCTAATATCCCATCTAACCCTGTCCTCCTTCAGCGTAAGGCCACTCCCCTTTTTCCTATCACTATTTTTGACCATTGCCAAAACTCCCTCTTCAACCCTCTTGTAAGGTAAAACTATTTCAAATTTTTTTTAGAAGAGGTGAACAATCAAATCCCAGTTCCTTGTTTAAACAGAAAAGCAGAGCATGGTAGAAAAGCCATTCAAAACCAGATTCTGAAACACTCACACTGTGTTATCAAATCAAACCATGGGTATAGTCCTAACCCCTAAAAAGTGCCAACAGGTGTTTAAAACCTAAAAAGACTTAGCAGAAAGGTTGAGGTACAGCAAAGCAGCAGGACATTTGCCATCTGGAGCTACCCACAGGTACCCTAAATCCCCCAGTCCCTGTGCACCTGCAGGGAAGGAAATACTCATCTGCATTTCAGCACTGACAGCAATTGTCACCCATGCAGGTCACAGGGTGACATTTAAACTAGAGGCACACTTTGTAACTGCATCAGCATTTTGCTTTTCTATACACATTTATTTATTTCAGCTGACAGCAGACTCCCTGTCCAGATTTGTAGTGGCACACTACGTTAGGGAAACACTTCAGAGTTCAAATTTGGGTTTCAGTTTAGCAATTAACACCAGTATAACAAAGCCCTTAAGCGTTTCTAGCACCTCCACTGATCTGAGAAGTACCATAACTAGTAACCCTTAGGCAAGAAAACACACTGAATCTGGATAATTCTGAGTTTACAGGCAGTTCCCCATGAATCAGTGCAGATACTGTAGTGGCAGAGATGCCCAGATTTGGAATTGGATTTTACCTATATTATATGTACGGTTGGTTTGTATCTATACCAAACCAATCATGGAACACCCCCCAGCACCACCTATATTGATGTGAAATTTCCAAGTACAAGAGCTGCACAAAACATTTCTATTTCTATTAATGCCAACACCAATTTCCAATAGCATATCAGATAGTTACTACACTTTCTTCATCTATAACAATTTTCACAGGCAACAAAACCAAAAGGGATCTTCTGGGTCATCACTATCAAATTCCATTTATAATTGCTTTCCTAAACTGCTCCTTGTTCACCTTAGAGCCATGTTTTTGTGTTTGGGAACACCATCTTTCAAATGGCTAAAAGATTTCTACTTTCTTTGTGATCTGTTTAAATCTGTTCCACATTTTTTGTGCCTACGCTGCCTTTTGGCTCAAACACATCTCTGTGAGTACATCCAGAAATAAAATTGGTGTAGGTGAACGATCACTCAACCTGCATAAGAATAAATCTGAGTTGTAGGTGTGCTGGGATTTCAGTTCATGCTTCATCCCTGTGCTCACCTCAGCCTTGGGACGATATTTCATGGCTGATTTAAATGTAAGATTAGAGCACCTCCAGAAGGAGCAGATTCTGTTTCCCAGGGAAATCCCTGCATCCACCTCTGTGGTGTCAGGTCCTGCAGCAGTGAACCTTTAGGTGTGCTGGATCCATTTACCTCTCATTGAAACCCAACACTGGGAAGAAAATAATTTATCTAGCTCCAGTTCCAGCATTTGCTCATTTTTCCAGACTCAAATAATGTAATTCATTTAAGTGCTGTCAATAGAAAAAAAGTTTTAAAAGAAACAAGCACCCATCAGTCTTGGGGGAAATTTACTGCCCCTCTGAAAATGTTTCTTAAAACAGCTCCTATTTCCTTCCTCTACATCTGTAAAGTCTGACTGCACAAAGATTTTCTTGACCCAACAACTTGTTGATTTTAACAATTTCTAAAACTTCTGCTTCTCACTTTGGGAACACCTTTATCTGTAGGATATTTTGTTTCAGAAATTAATTCCCGAGATGACATTTTAGTAGATGTATTCATAAGAATACAGTAGTATTTTTAGTATTTTTTAACAATAGCTTAAATTCTTAAAGCACCTATAGGCCTCTGTCAAACTTCATTATATTTTTGTTATTACCATTGTTTTGCCCTTTAAAAGAAAAATCCACTATGTTTTAATGAAATTATAACACTAAGTTTTTTTACATATATTCTAAGTATTCAATTTGTTTAAAGTGCTCATGAGGGATTTTTCCCCCTAGAGGTGACTCATTCTTCCTTTTTTATCAAATTATTCTATAGATTTTCAATACATTCATGCAGGATCAAGTCTAATCTAAACACTGGGTATTTTTGCAATTTCATTAAGAAAATACAGAATGGAAGTGACTTTCTCATTCTCTGCCAAGGCGGAACAGTTTCCAGATTTTCTTTTTGTAACACAGAAAAAATTAAAATATTCTTTTGTCTTTACATTAATTCCTAATTTCCATAATAAAATGTTTCTGTTATTGTAGAATAATATTAAGGAAAAATAATAGATTTTAAATGACAAAAACCTCCTTCAAACCTCACCATAATGTCTCAGCTCATTGGGAATAATCTTCTCCACAGTGTGATATTGATAGTTGAATTCCAAATTAATATTCATCTGTAAAATAAGCACCAAAGGTCATAATCTGACTCCTGATGGGCATCCTAGTCTTCTCTTGGTGTCCAGAACATCCAGACTGCCACATCTGGAGCTTGACAATGTCATATCCCCAAGTACAGCTATGATCCCCAAATTTCCCCAGGGTTTCTGATTTATTTTTTTGCAGCGTGAAGAACTGCAAACGATTTTATATCAAATGGGAAGAATTCTTTTTTTCAGTTCAAAATGAAAACTCACTGAAAACATTATTCAAATACACGTGGAAAAAGCTTTCCAAAACACCCTCCCATCATAAATGATTAGTTGTAGGAAGTGTTTATTATTTTATTACTATGGTTTAGGCATCCTGGAGTGAATTATGGTAGATAATTTCAAAGATTATTATGGCAGATAATGCCAATCCAAAGCCGAGCAGGGACACAGAGTCTCCAGAAGCCACCAGTGAAATCCCTTTTTCCTACAAAATCCCTCTGGCCCAGAGCAGATTTCAGGCTCGTAATACACCAAAGACACCAAAAAGCAAAGTAAAGTTAATTACTCAGACTGGTTCCGACTACAGAAAAGAAATTAAGAACTTTTTAAACAAGTTTTGCAACAAATGTGGATCCCCTCATTGTGTTTTTACCCCAGAGTTTCCCTCCTTGGTGTTGTAGAACATTTCTGCAGCACCAGGCAGGGATTTGGGATGTGAACCCTCAAACCCACTCCAAGAATTCCCAATTCAACAAAAACTGAATAAGATAGTAATTATCTTTTCCCCCATATAACTTGATGATGACTTCTTATACTTCCATGTTTTAGTGTTTATGAGTAAATAAGTAAAATTAACAAAAATATTAAAAGGTATGTTTTTAGTAGTGCATCTTGCCCTGAAACAATGGTATGAAGCAGGGTTAGGTGAAACCACTTCATGTATTTACCCTTCAAAAAAAATTGAAATATTTTCCTTAAATGTCACCAAGAAAAGGACAAAAGCAAGAAAAACAATTTGATCCTGATTGTCCTTTGAAGTGTTTAATCTGAAAAATCGTAAATTCATGACAAAACTCTCTCTGCAGCCATGGATCCATGTTCTCAGATCTTTGTGCTGTAACTCAGACATGACAATTTTCTGCTCTCAAATCACCGTGTGTGTGGTGCAGCACGTGTACAGGATGCTTTCTACAAATGAGGGCAGAAAAATCCAAAGTTTAGGTGTTCCAGGTGGAAAAAAGACAATAGCTCCAAAACATCACCATCCAAACTTCAGAGGATCATTTTCAACTCAAGTTCTACACAAGGGATCGAGTATTTTACCCCAAATCAATTGATTAGCTCGATATACCTCAATAATCACATATGGACTATTCAACAGTGGTCCTTTCCATAATTTTAAAGGTGACCTATAACACCTCATGTACTTCCCAAATATTGAAAACCAGACAGTTTTCTGTTCCCAAACTTGAAATTTTACTTAGAAAAATTAAAATGTTTTGGAGTTGTTTTTTTTTTTTTTAAATTTAATTTTTCAAACTTTTTGAATATTGGAAAATTTATCATCATTCTTTGCCACAGAATTTCAGTTTTGACCCGTTATCACTTCTGGGTGATAAAGCTTTGATTAACATTTGGTTAGCTGTATATGTTATAAAAGCCATGTGAGTTCTTCACATAACCCAAGTCCAGCTCCCATACCCAATCATTTTCCGTGGAGCACTCTCCACTGATCTAAAACACAAATCTTTCCAAGCCAAGAACACATTTCACTGGCAGTTTCCAATGCTTAAGACTGTTATGAGAGGATATTTTCCTGCCATGTTCTCCGTCATCCCTACTTATTCACAGTGACAGTGGGATTTTTTTTTTCTGTGCAGTCTGGAGAGAAACACTTACTTTACGTGGTCTGGAGTCTGTTCAGAAAGACGTTAAAACCAAGAAGTTAGAAGAGGAGTTGGAAACATTTCAAATAGGCGAAGGGGAATTTGTCCATCTGACGAGGAGTGACGACCCCACGGTGCTCCTCCGCGTGACGTCTGCAGAGAGACAAAGCGCGGAGTGAGGTTTGCCGCACGCGGATCGAAGAAATCCAGAGGCAGGGTATCCTGATCATCCCTGACAACTGGATAACGACACAGAGCAGTCCTGGGGCACGGGGTTGGGTGTAATTGCACATCAACAAGAGCTGGAGATGATAAACAGAAGAGCAGTGCAAAAATACACTGTGGTTGGCAGCTGTGGGTGAGGAGGAACTCTTGGCATATCCGAGCACAGAAGCTTTGGTGGAGGAGGATGACTTACCCAGGAGCTGCTTGTTTGTAACTTTGACAAGTGTTTTCTTTCAACGTGGATGATGTGCTGGAGCTAAATGTATTGTTACACCCAGATTGACAGCTCACATTTCCAGGGCTGTCCGTTTAGCTCACGAGCAGAGGGAGTGTGATGGAAGTCTCGTGGCAGCAACACTTTCAGCAAAACTCTGTGGAGGAAATATCTCCTGAAACATTTGCCCAGCTTGGATACACCAAACTGAAATAAAAACAGCCAGCCCAGGATGAGAAGGTGATGTGGTGGGTAAGTACATCACAACCACTGCCTCCTGAAAATTGTGAAAGCTGAGGTGGCCAACAGAGCAAAGGTATTGACAATTATCTTCACATACTTAACGTGAATTCAGCTGCTGTCCCACACACTCCTGAAGTGCTGTGAAATTCAGATAAAATATTCCAAGATCCATTTTCCTAACCAAAGTTATCTGACAGGCAGCTTAGAGCCACTTCCACCCTCCAGGCCTGCACAGACACCACAGTGGAATTCTTCTGCACAAAGAGGGCTTCACAAGAGTTGTTCTTTGATACCCACACAGCCAGGAAAAATCCACCAGACTCCAAATAAGCTTCCCAAAATCCCTCCTGAACCATGCTGGGCTTCACCTGGGCAATGCCCTCTCTGATAGGAACAGCTGACACAAGGTCCTGAGTAATTATGGATATTAAGGATCCAGTATAATTTTCCGAGCGTAGACGTGTGAGCGCTAACGTCCTGGCCAAACACCAATTTGGATAATTATTTTGCCTACCTAAACCTCCCCATTTTCACTGGAATTCTTCATTTCCAAAGCTGTTCTGCAGCGCTGTTAAACAGCTGCAATATCTCACCCCAGAGGTGGCTGCATTTCAGTGGTGGGTGATGCTATCCAAAGAGTTTGAATATCAGTTTAATCACTTTGGCATCCTTCAGGAACAAAAAGTCACTATTTAAATGTAAGATTCTGGTAGAGAATAAAATTGTCAATAAATGTAGTAATGTCTATCTCTAACTATAAGCAATTACAGAGTTGATCTCCAGCTCTCAAAAAATAACACCAGATGGTATTTTTCAGAAAAGTCAAATGTAGAATATTATATTTTTTTGCATTTTTCAGTACATCATGATAGCAAATAATATTATGTGAATCCTGCAAGTACAAGAAAAATCTGCAAGTATAACATTCTTCTCTTCCAGCGAACATCCTGTGAATTCATAAATATTTACATTTTGCAAGTTATAATTATGTAGCACTGGAGAAAAAAAAAAGAGTGACTGTACATACAAGTTTATAAAAGAACATTCATAAATTAAATATGTGCATTGTTCTGAAAATGATACCTACTGTGCTTTTTGTGTCAGACTGTCAGACCACGGGGTACCTTCCAACCTCTCCCTCAGCTGGGTAAAAATTAGACTTTTAGCTTTGAACAGCTATTGATCTCTTAGTGTTGTTACTATTAATAGTTTTAAATCATTATGTGTGAAACCATCACCAGAGGGATCTGTTAAAGCAGCAAGAAAAGTTTGTATTGCAACAGGGAAAATGCTCCTGCACAAGCTGACAAACACAGATGTGCTCCAAAAATTCTTGGAATTTTGTGGAAAAGCCCTCACCCACTTGCCTAAATTCAGACGGTTCAGTGTTATCCTGTCACTGGCTTTTTTAAATTGGAATTTTGTACAGTTTTCCTGTTGCTGCAATTTATGTACTAAAGGATAATTTTGATGTTAACGAATCTGAACTGCAGGAGAGTCCTGGAGCTGAGATTTCAGTTGCAAGAACATCATTTTCTCAGCAACCAGCAAAAACTATTCATTGAAGACTGTTTTTATTGAAGGAGTTTTACCATTTTTGTTCATGAATAATCCATGAACAGATGTTGATTTTTACAAGTTCAGTTGTTATTTGAAATTGTTTGAATACTTTATACAAACATATTGCAACCTCTGGGTTATTTGTATATTTTTTTGTTTTATTACCATGTTCAACTATTCATTGTGAGATAGATTGTCTCCTCATGCAAATAAATCCTTACCAATGTAAAAAAAATATAATGGTTGGACAGGTGACCTAGGTGTATAATTCATGATGTAAATTCTTTAGGGGAAAAAAAATAAACTACTTCATGACCAGAAAAATCAACTTTTGCAAATAGGAAAAAAGAAAGGAGAAATTTATTTGCACAAATGCTTAATACTGGCTGTAGCATGGTCAATCCCTCTGAGTGTTCTCGTGAAAGTAAAAACTGTGCACAACTATTCACGCAAACAGACAAGGATTTATGAATACGGGAGTTGCTTTGATATCTTAATTAATAGCTGTGAAATCACCTTTCACTCCCTCTCTAAAGCATTTGTTCACTTGTATTGTTGAGATAAAAACAAAAACCATGGTGGCAGCACCTTTCTCTTGTAGGTGTTTTCAACCTGGGCTGCATTTCCATTTTCCCTGGGCTCTTTCCCTGCAGGCAAATCGTGCATTTGCTGCTCTTCCTGCTTTTCTAACATGCCAAATTTGCATCCACACCAGACAGTTTATCACAGGAGAAGCCTGTGAACACAGCAGGCGACTTTTTAACCGTAATTTTTACCTTGTTAGCTTATGCAATATTACCCTAATTCCAGACAAATGATGCCACATCTTCCAAGAAGAAGGAAGTCGCCAAAAAAGGGTTTACAAACCTGATTTAAGTATCCAAACCTGAAGTCCCTTCACCTGCATTTAGACAACATGAATCCTTCCCTCTTATCCTTGAGTTAGATCCCTTTTAGGTGCCTTCCTGGCAGCCCTGACAGACATTTATTGAAAGGCTTATTGTTTATTGGAGCTGCAACCTCCCAGTTTTCATGGAGTCATTTAGGTTGGAAAAACATCTAAGGTCATAAAATCCAAGTATTTTCCAACCATCTGTGGAAAATTTACATGGTTTTCTACATAAGAATAACTGACCAAATTGTGCTGATCTTCAGGTCCGTGTTCTGGGAAGCAATTAACTTTTCTGAGAAACTACATTGAAATAAAAGTGAAATAAAAGTTCTCAGTAGGACCACGGTGACAGAGAGGTGCTGGCTGTCCAGATTATTTAGTAATTTGGGGAAGGCAGGTGGGAAGGTTGGTGGGATGTTTTCATGATTCCTGTTACCTTTCAGAGCTTGTTCTTCACGTGGTCTGGAGCTGGTTGGTGGTGGTGGCTGTGAGGAGCCTGGAGTGACAGCACGAGGGGAAATGGTTCCAGCTGAAAGAGAGTAGGTTTAAATTGATATTGGGAATTAGGAATTGTTCCCTGGGAGGGTGGGCAGGCCCTGGCATAGGGTGCCCAGAGCAGCTGTGGCTGCCCCTGGATCCCTGGCAGCGCCCAAGGCCAGGCTGGACAGGGCTTGGAGCAGCCTGGGACAGTGGGAGGTGTCCCTGCCAGGACAGGAGTGGATTGGGATGACTTTAAAGGTCCCTTCCATCCCAGAACATCCCACAGTTCTGTGATTTTGCTCTCGGGCACCACCCAATACCCCTGACAGCCACAGAGGAATACTTAAAGCTCAAATGATAAGCAAAATAGAGATTTTTATTTATACCTGTAAAACATATTAAGCTTGTTCCGTTTAAATTTAATGCTTGGGCAGTCAGGAACATTCTCTACAAGCCACCATGAGATTTTTATTCCTGACTCTTTCCCTGTGCAGCACCTTGGTGGAAGCTGCAAGGCAAGCCATCAGCCCAGGTACGTTTATATCTTACCACATATTTCAGCCTCTCCAATGTACTAATCCCCGTAGTTGACAGCACTTGTGTTGCAATGACCTGCAGTCATCTGATCAACTTTCTGAATACTTACCAGCTATAATCAAATATATTCTCATCTCTTATTTGAACAAATCAAACAGAAATTGAATACATTTTTTTTTTATGAACACTAGCAATATGTTCTCTTCTCTGATAATTTTGACATTAAAATTCCATTTTAATAATCCCATCCTTCAGGCTTTGCAGACTCTTAAGGTATTAAAGCAAAAATTATCCTAAGCAGTTAGATTATAATGTATTTAAAGATTAGACATTTCATGTTGAATATTAACTGCTCCACTTCCCAGGGAAAAAAAATGATGCAGGTTTTTTTTTTCTTGTATAATTTATACATTTTTGATAGGTTGACTATACAAAGTTCAAACCTTTTATGAAAAAATACTACGAAATATACTCATAGTTCTGCATTGTATTAAAAAGCTGTATATAAAGGTATGAGAAAACATTTTTTGCTGACACCATTAACATATTTTGATCCCTCAGAAATGGGAAAAATGGCTGTTCAGCCTCAATGAAGCCTATCAGGTTTCAGAGCTGAGACAAGATAATAAAATATTTGCAGTCTAAGGAACTTTTATTTACATATCATAAAAGACAGGTCACACCTTTGAACTTGACGTTTCATAATTATAGAAAATGGAGAAGCATTAGTAAATTACTCTGAAACAAAGCAAATTATATTTTAAAAAATTAACTTTTAGCCTAATTCATAAGGATTCCAGGTATTTGTCTAAATCATGACAATTCTTTATGAACACTCCTTGTCCCTGGGAGTGTCCAAGGCCAGGCTGGATGGAGATCTGAGCACCCTGGGAGGTGCCCCTGCTCATGGCAGGGGGTGGAACTCAATGGGTTTTAAGGTCCCTTCCTAAAAGGCAAACCATTCTGGGATTTTATGAATGCCCAAACAGGTCTGAATTCAGGATAATCCCCCAGCCACAGCTCCTGACATGGACATTGTCCCCTCACCACCTGCTGAGCAAAACTTCCTCCACGCTGAGTAAACTCTCCTGCTTTAAGCTCACCCACTGCCTTACCCTGAAATAGCTTCTCTGCATGGAAAAACCTTCACCTGCAGTGAGAAAAACAAGTTTTCTTCTTAGAGTTTTTGCTTCTGAGTATAAACCTGCAGTGTGGCTCAAAAAGGCACCAACCCTTCCAGTTTCCCCAGCAGCAGAGGGACCTGTGGAGCCCCTCCAGGGCTCCCCCTCCTCCGGGCTGCAGCACAGGGTGTTTCTCCTCTCTTTGTAGAAACAGGGGGAAAACCCTGGGGTCCAAAGGGATCTTTGTCCATCGGTGGGCAAACAACATCAGAGACAGCCTTTGTTTGCACACTGACGCCATAAATACACGCCCTTTCCTGTGCTATTACTTCTTCATTTTTTAACAATGTGCTTGTGCTATCAGAAGTGTATTTTGGATTATTTCTGTGGAACATTTCACATCTTTTCTCTTTGTCCTTTTGCCTTGCCCTTCAATTTTGACCGTGATGGATCTAAGCATATTTAGGACATTAAGGGCAAACTAAATTGTTGTTTATACAGTTAAATGTAAAAAGCATAATGGTAGGGTAGTGTCTGTATTCTGGAAAATAAGTACACTTGTCTGATTTTTATTACATATCTTCTCTCCTGATGTGTACTGAGTAAATTGTGGGGTCTCTGCTGAAAATGCAACATGAAAGTTTAATTCATGCAGGATCTGTCAACCTGAGCATGCACTGAGCAACTGAAAACAAAGGGAGAACACTTGTGCTTTAGGGGAGACACTCTAAGGATGCCTTAAATAACCCTGTGCCATCACTGGGCTGGAAAACACAGGTGAGTGATGGACGAGGGTCCTCTCCTTCCTCAACAGCCTGAACCTGGCATCAGCACCTGCCCTGGCTCTGCAGGCAGCTCCTGGGGCACTGCCACCCCGAGGCAGGAGCTGAGAGAGGATCCCAGACTGGTCTGGGTTGGAAGGGACTGTAAAATCACCTCATTCCATGGGCAGGGACACCTTCCACTATCCCAGGGTGCTCCAAAGCCCTGTCCAGCCTGGCCTTGGACACTTCCAGGGATCCAGGGGCAGCCACAGCTGCTCTGGGCACCCTGTGCTGGTACCTCATCACCCCCACAGTCAGGAATTTCCTTCTAACTTCTCATCTAAACTCTGTTTAAAACCTTTCCTCCCCTGTCCAAGTCTTCATTGACTTCTGGAAATTTCCCTACAGGAATTCCTGTGAAATCTGGAGGTGAGGGAGGACCCAGCAGGGAGTTTTCCAAGCAAGACACACAAGCCTGGTGGCCTGTGCGTGCAAGAGCTGCTAATCCATCCCCAGCTCCCTGAACTCACACACACATGCACTGCCTTGCCTGCCCAGATGTTTTCTGATTAATAATGAGGTCACCCCCAATGCCAAAAACACGGCCTTGTAGTTCTCCAACACTCTTGGAAAGCCACGGAGTGTTTAAGGGGGATGAAAATTTTAAATACAACATAAGTATAAAGCACAATAAATCAAGTGAATTTGTTTAGATGAAAAGCACTTTTTTGTTTTTGTCAGCACAGCAACTGTATATTCCACAATTATTGTAATGTTTTCTGACATAAAACTGCTGTATCTGACCCAGGACTCTGGTTACACCCCTTCTTGCTTTACAGTATGGTTCTTAAGAAAATATCTGTATTTTAACATTCCCAAGGCTAAAATAGAAAACAAAAAATATTAAATTGGAAAGGGATAGTACACACCATGACTGTATCTGTTCCTTGGTCACTATATCCCCCAAAAACAGCATTGAGAAAAGAGTGAAAAAAGCTCACTTTTTTGAATTTCTGCCCCAGAATGATGGGCAAAGCTGCAAAGACAACTGAAATGCCTGACCCTAAACAAAGCAGTCCTTAAAAAGCTTTTGGCATCGCCCTCGTGACCATTCCACCCTCCTGCTTTTGCTTTATATATTTATATTTATGAAGTTGTGCAACTTTATATTTAACCATAAAGAGCCCTAAAGCCCAGCACCAGACAGCTGAGCGTGGCTCCTACCATCATTTTTTGGAGTCCCTGGAGGCAGAGACCTGGGAAGGGAGATGCCACCAGAGACCAAAGGCTGGTGCTACCCCACCCAGGGAAGCCCGGGCTGGGGACCACAGAGCCATGGGAAAAGCAGCTCTTTTTTCCAGGCTCAGGCAGCACCACCTATGGACAAAACGACTGCATTTCTCTGGAGAATTTGGGAATGGCAGAGCCTCCCTCCCTCGCTCCCGCGATATCGCGTGCGCTGCCGTTCCCGCTGCCTGGAGCGCTCAGGGAGCAGCAGGGCTGGAGGCACTCCGCATCTCTTTGATTTAATCCAGAAAGAAATCTTGAGAAACCAAAGAAGGTGAACGAGAGGGAGTGTCTGGCACTAAACTTCAGGGATCAAAGAGCCAGAAAACGGAGTTTTGCATAAAAAGTCAGGCGATTCGCGAGGCCTCTTCGCCCAGACCCAGGTGCCTCAATAAACGGTTTAATCTGGGGGGTTTCTGCTGTGATTCTGGTCCATAACACACTGACATGAAACTGGAAATCACGCTATTGCTAAGAAATAACACCCTGAGTGCTTGTGGCTCTCCCAGCTCCTTCTGCACGTCTCAGGCTCCGTGTGGTGTCGGAAGCCTGCGGAACCCCAGCGCTGCAATCTGGGATTTGCCATGATAAATGTCTTTGGAACAGCGCTGCACACAAGAATTTGAAGGTTTGGGGTTTTTAAATTGTGTTTCTCTGCTCACAGAGAGAATCTTGAAAATGTGAAGTGCATCACACAGGGACTGGAATCTCCCAGTTTCCAGAGAGTATGGAATGAATTGTGCCTTGGGATGTGAGGCACCCTGTTCTCCTTAGTGGTGAACCTAAAATGACAAATTTCAGCACTGTGAAAAGTGAAAATGGGAGTACAGAAAATAATAATTAAAAAAAAAAGCAAAATTAATTTTTGTTTTTATAGGGCATAGGGCATCTGTTTTACAGAACATATTTTCAGTTGTATTTCAAAAGAAAAATGTGGGGGAAAATCCCACAAAATTTCCCCAAACACACACAAAAAACCTACGTCTGAGATGGAAATAAAGTCCTAGAATCTGACACTTTTTGCAGAATTTAGATGTGGCTTGATATAGAGCTAATACAAAAGAATGCCTCTTGAACTGAAATATTCTTGATGGCCTTTGTTCTACTGGCTGCTTTCCTAATTTGATTAATTGTAGAAACTTGGATGAGTGCAAACTTAGAACATTTGGGGTTTTAAATGCAGGATTTTCTGTTGCACTTTATGTCAGTGAGTGATAATGACATATCTTGAACTTCAAAGGTGTCTAAGCAATTAAAGATTCTCTGCAAGAGAAAATTCAGAGAGGAAAAAATAAAAAAAAAAAAACCTACTTTTGAATAGTATCCCACAAATGCTGAATATTAA
>VXAX01005074.1:132879-167879 GCA_013399835.1 Leptocoma aspasia | reverse complement strand
GCCCTACGGCACCCTCGGAGCACCGGGTGCCCTTTGGGAAACTCACACAAGGCCCAGGAGCACAAAGTTATCCCAGGGGCTGAGCCCCACAGGCCACGTAATCTCACTTGGAATGTGGCTTTAACTCCATAAAACCCACTCCAGGTTTTTGTGCCTTCGCTGTTCCTTTTAGAACTCTCCAGATACTGAAGGAGGACGTGGATTAGTTGAACGTGGTGGTGCCTGGCTGATGATTGGACCTGACCTTAAGATGTTTGCCCCAAACTTAACGATTCTATGAATTCAGAAAGGATGGGAATCACAACTTCAGCTTTTTTTGTTGGTGGGAATGGGCAATCTGGGCAACCCAGGACCCACCTGCCCCACAGGTATAATGTTTTGGGTCAGCAAACCTCCTGAAAGCTCAGACATAACAAAAGGAAGAAGAGTTTTGGAGACAGGTTGAAATTCAAACCTTCAAACACAACCCTGATGGTTTCTGTGGGTGTGAGAGCTCAGCAGCCCTGCTCTAAAGGATCCACCCTAATTAATGGAAAAGCAGCTCAGTTTGTGAAGATTTAGACCTAGATTTTACCCAAATTGTGAAGAGAAATGGGTGGAAGAACCAGCTAGAAAGCAGTGCTGTACACAGCAATCTTGTCAGCTCTGCTGCTCACCAAATACTTCTGAAGTCTCATAAACCTAAAAATCTACCTACAGAAACAAGCTCAGGCTGGCCTTGAGGAAGCCAATTCCTGAAAAANAAGTAGTTATATGGCCTGGTAAAATGAATATGAAATAGTAGAATTGCACCATTTTACTGTCTAAAAATACTCCCAGTTCCAAAAAAAAAAAAAAAAAAAAAAAGTCTCTGTTTGCTAACTTTAGTCCTTTTTAGTGCCATTTCATGTTCATATGATCACAAGTTTCCCATAACAGATTTGGCTTCCTCCAAACCAGCACAAAAGGATTGCAGAAGAACTCGTATCTGCCATGAGGCTCTCAGAACCACACACCTGAACATGAGGAACTGCTGAAAACACCAGTTCAAAAACACCTGAACACGCGGAACTGCTGAAAACATCACTTCTCTGCCCAATTAATTGAACCCTGCAGAGGACAAAAAAACGCATTGTACACCTTGAAAGAGGTTAGGCAGGATGAAACGTTGCCCATTAAAGATTTTTAACGAAGACTGGTCTGGGAAAATGGGTTGGGTTGACTAAAGCACTTGAATTTGGTTGGATTTAGAATTGGGGGGAAAAAAATCAAACTTTTTTTTGTGGAAAATCACTTAAAAATGAAAATGTAGATGGTTCCTTTAAAAACTGATGATTCCTTCCACCGATTTTCTTCACAAGAGGGTGGTAGTAAAGACATGATTTCTTGAAAGGAAACATCTACTTTGCTAGGAATGTATTTTCTGGCAGAAAAAGCTTGTTTTCTTTCTTTTTTCTGGTTCTGCTGATGGCATCCCAAGCACTGACATGGGGAACACTGCAGAGATGGGAATTCCCCCAAGGTTTTGGGGAGCCCCAGGGACCCCCAGCACAGGAAAGGGACTCTGCCAGCAGCCCAGTGCTGGAGGAAGAAGATGATTAAGCAAAGCTTGATGACTATCAGTTAAGAAAACATAAAACTGACAATCCAAGGATCCTTCAGGAAGGAAACAGCAAAAAAAAAAAAAAAAAAGATACCATTATAACTGCAAGGAAGAGCCTGAAGGCAACATTTCAACCATAACAGGACGGCTCGTAAAAATTAATAACAATTTCCCATTTACAAGCTTTTGCTTTGTGTCTGCAATAGAACCATTCCCAAGGTACAACTGCTTACAGACGACAATTACCTTGACAGGTGCTGTATTAAATTCCTCATTTCTTCCCATTTCTCCCATGTTTGTAGCAGGAAGCATCAGATTAATGGAACAAAACTGGTGCTGACTGCACCTTTTTTTTTTTTTTTTTCCTGCTGAGTGTGTTTGTTTTCTCACCTTAAATCCTGGCTCTCCCCAAGCTGCCTGGTTTCTTATTCCATACCTCTCTGCAAGAGTTTACAGGCTTCATATATAAATTACAATTCCCCTTTATTAATCTAATTGATCGTTTGGTTCCAAATGCATATGCAAGATCTTTTGAAACCTTTTAGACCCCTGTGGTTCAATATCAATCTCAAAATATTAAAAGCATCTTGTGGAAAATTAGAAAGCAGATGAGACACTTTGGGACTGGAGATGCTGTAGAAGCTGAAACTTTTAAAGCAGCATTGACACAATTATTGAATGCTGTCATTGTTCAAAAGGGTTTTTTATTTTATTGGTTCTTCTGTAATTGTTTTGTACTTTTACTCTATCTGTGCTGTGCAGCTGCCAGGAATTCAACTTTAATGAGCAGCAACGTTTAGCTGCAATCAAACAAAGCCCTACACCTTGAGGTTTTGTTCCATTCTTCTTTTTCCTGTTCATTTACCAGGCCCAGATATTTTGTTGCCTGGAATTTACAGAATGTTTTGTGTTGGAAGGGCCCTTCAAGCCCATTTAGTTCTATTCCCCTTCCACTAGACCAGGTTGCTCCAAGCCCTGTAAAACCTGGCCCTGAACATTTCCAGGGATGGAAAATTTCTTGGATCATTTTTCTCATCTAAGACCAAAATATTTTGGAATAGTTCTCATTTCCAATTGATAAAAAAAAAACAAAAAACCAACCCAAAACCTTGAAAAACAGAACTTTCCAAAATGGAATAGAGCTCTTTCCACATGGATCATTTTACTGACTTCTATTTCTAATTTCTAACTAACCTTTCCCTTAGGTTTGATGGATTTCAGGGAAGGGGTATTTTCCATGGTGACTTTGGAGTTTTTAGGAAGCCAAAAAGTGACAATTTGATTCAGGAACGTACAGCATGCAGAGTGGTGACTGCAGGTGGCATGATTGTTCCAACTGAATTAATGTAACAAACACTGCTATTCTCATTCCTTGCAAGGACGGTGACTGTTTCCTTTAAAAACCTAAAGGAAAAATATTCCTCTCCTTTTCTTAATTCTCATCAAAGCACACGCTGGAATGGAGTTGAAAGGAATCAAAAAAACCAAGCTGCCCTTTCTCATGGAGGAAAAAATAAACCTTGATTTCTATCACCAGAGTAAGAGATCATTGTTGAATTCTAAACATCTTTGTAGGGTCTTCCTGAAATATTCACTGTTATGAAGTCTAAATTCTTGTGGAGCACCTTGAAAAACAAGGGCCCTTTGAGAAAAAGGGGGTAATAGTCTAATCGGTCTAATTTAAAACTTGCAGTCAAATTTAGAGGCAGATTTTAAATACTTAAACTTTTTTCAGTGGAGTGAGGTAGCTTAAAAGACATAAAAATACTAAACATACTATTGCAAGTGAGTTATTAGGAAATTCAAGCAAAATAAGTCTGGAAGCAGTGTTTTTTCCTTAACTCTTTGCTTAAAGATTTCTGTGGTGACCATGGTTAAAAAAAAAAAATCACCACAAATCTAATCAGGGGAATCTCAACAAAAGTTCTCAAATAACAGTTATAAAAAACCAAAACTACACATACCATTTGTTGCATTTCACCCAGACTCTTAAGTAATTTCTTTTATATATGACTGTATCCCAAACAAGCTGAGTTTAAAAGTGGGGAACTTTGGGCAGGAGACCCCAGTGAGTCCAATGGAGAGGAATAATTAAAGAACTCTTGCCTGAAAAGTCACTCAGATGAGCATTATGGATAGTGATAAGTAGTAATAGGAGGATAAGTAAATCAAAATAAAGAAATTAGGAAAACTAAAGAAAAAATAGTCAGAAGCTCAAACAATTAAAGATTAAATTGTGAGACTTTGCACCATTTATTTGAACATTTTCTTTACTTTTCCCAAAACTATTTCTTGTTTTAGGGAACTTAGTCATGCAACTAAATCTGTCTCTTTCTTTGTAACTCCCTCAGTGTGGAAATGGCTTACACGAATCTAATCCTCCATCTCCAGGCTCTCCAAAAAAGCTGCCATGAAACCTGTCGTTCTTCATTCCTCAGATATGGAGCTTCTCCAGTAAAAAGTAAGACTCATAGAAATAGAGAAAAACTGGGAATATTCACCAGCAGATGAGTCGGAAGATGGAAAATGCAAGGATCAGCAGGAAAACATTCCTGTGGAGGGCAGAGCTGTCTGTCTTCATCTAATTTAGAGTTAGTCTGAGAAAAGGAAAAGGCTACCTGACCACACAGTCCTAATTCAGTCAGGGAAAAGCAGTCAAAGGAAAATCATCAGCCTGGCATGATTGTGAAGGAAAAGAAATAAGAATATTTTTTATATATGTAAAACACAACTTACAAGTCAACTCATCCCAATGTAAAACTGTACAAAAGACAAATTGTCATCTTTTGAGAAATCCAGCCTTTAGAACTCTGATTGTACCAGCTCTCTGCTTTAGTTCAATAAAGAACGAGCGGATGAAAAATATTTAACGTGAACTTTTTCACCAATCACAATGCTTTTCAACCTACACTCCAAATCTCTTCACACCTGAGATCTACAGCTTCTCCCCATTCTCTAATGCAATATTGTCCTTTACTTACAGAATCATTAAGGTTGGAAAAGGCCTCCAAGATGACCAAGTTTGACTGCTAAACAGCAGAATCCTGCCTGAAGTTTCCTCCTTCCACAGTCACTGGCCACAGCAGCTGTGGTTTCATTAACTCCACCCTGTTAATTGGCAACTGCCCTGCTCTGTTGACTCTGAGCTGGCTCAGCCATCTGTTAGCCCATCACCAGAACAAACCTAATACAGCCCATTTTTTTCAGTTTGGGACCTCCAGCCCAGAAAAGTCCACCAAGACTCCCTGGTCACAGGTGAGCAGCAGCAGAGGCTGTTACTTCAGCAGGGATTCACAAACCACTGGCAACAGCTCCCCCTCGAAGCTCCTTGCGAGGAGTTTGGATAAAAACCACAACAGGATAAACATTCCCAACAAATCCTGACTCAGTGCCACTCTGCAGCAAGCCACAGCATCACTCGCCTGTAAATCAGTAATGAAGGTGTAAGGTGGATGTAATTTGATCACTAAGGAGTGCAAGGAAGGCAGGAGATGCTCCTAAATCTGCTTTTCCTCCCCTACCACCTCACAAGGGGAGATCTGGCAAGGCTCACTTCCTGTTCTCCAGCCATCTTTTGGGATCAACACATTGTCTGCAAATCTGGATTTCCACCTTGCTCTCAGTATCTCCAGTCAATTACAATCAGAAAAGACTCATATTCTTCCATTTGCTCCTCCTTGTCAACATTATGATCTAAGCAAAGGTCATAACGCTCCAATATCCAAAATCCAGTTAATTGATTCCCTCTGGGTATCAAATCCCCACAGCACTGCGGTTATTGCTGCATCAATCATATTGCTATTCATACCAAAGAATTAGAGGGATGTCCAAAACACTGAAATCTCTTACTCCTCCTGTCCTCAGCTTCTCCTCCGGCCATTTCTAAGCACACCAATTTTCTTGATAACACATTTGAAATTCAATTTCCCTCATAGGATTTGATTGTGCCTATAAATCTGAGCCTGGCCTCTGATCAGGTCCCCAAAATGTTCCGGCTTCCAAATTCCTCCCAAAATTCCTGCCAAACTCTCAGTTACTGCATCCACATCCTAACAAAATGCCACCTTGTTTAGGGATTAAAGCACCCAAGAACCACTGATAAATCAAATATTTTTACATCATTCCCATTTTCTGTAGCCATGTATAATATTTCTATAACTTTAATTTCACAGCCAAATACATCAACTTTAATCTTTTTTTTCCCAGAGGGACTAACAAAGGTATGAGATTCCTAACCATAAAAGTTTTGGGGTTTTTTTCAGTAAATAATAAATCAATTTAAATAATGAGGGACTTTCAAAACAGAGCCCCAGAGCCAGTCACCTGCCCAAGCAACTGCTGCAAGTTTGCTACTCACAAAAAAATTCATTAAAGCACAAACAAAATGAAGTCCTTTAGCATTATCTTAGACCTGAAAAAAATAGCTTCGAATGAGACTATACGTTCAAATATAAACCAGGATCAATACAGTAATTTTCCTGATGAATTTCTGTGGTCAAATATAACAGCAATAAACTCTCACTGAGTTTGAGAGATGGAGGGCTGTGGATGGAGAGCTGCATCTTCAGCAATGGTGAGCTGAAGGGCCCAGCCTCTCCATCAGCAGACCCTGACATTGATTTTCTTCTACTTAAAAATATTTGTCTTCACTCTTAAGGTGATTTTATTTCTAATGCTATATTATTATCAAGAACTGCCCCACTAGAAGGAAACTACTGAAAACCTGAACTCTACAAAGGGACCAGATACAGCAGGGAGACATGAGTTACCTTGGGAATACCCGTGGCAATCCTGACCTCCCACAAGACAGGAAAATTGAAGATATCAGCATCCTTCCTGGGAGATTCTCAGCAGCTCAGGTTGGAAAGGGAGGATCAGTTACCCATAAGCCTTTTGTGGAGCCCAGTGGAAGGATTAAATTAACCACTAAAACATGGTTAAAATGGCAACTAAGTCATCACAGCGGGGCAAACACAAAATCTTTTGGCCTCAGAGACGACCACTTTAGGCTGAGGTCAGAGGTGCCCAATCCACAGGCAGAGAGGCCACCTGTTTGGGGCTAATGCCTGTTGTTTCTGTCATGTCTTTTACACCCACTTGTCTTTCAAATGCTTGCAAATATGATTAAAAATTTTGCTGCAGAAAACTTGTTTTCTGAAAAAAAATGAGCCCAACAATCATGGAATTTTGAAAGTGGAATGTTTTCTAATCACCTGGTATAAAGAATGTCAAGGAACTTTCTTTGACTAATTAGGAGCTCTTCAAGATGGGATTGTGTTTCCTTACCCTGAGCACAGCAATAGCATCAATAAATAATATTAATTGCAGGGTGGATCCAACTCCAGATATTTTATTGCTGAAGAACTCAAACAACAAATAATGCCAGACCATCTATCAAAGAGAAAGCCACACGAGTTCACCGAACCATCCTGTGTGCATTTATCTAAAATAAAAATTGTATGTAAATGTGTATGTAAATTAGGTGTGGCCCTCAAGCTCCTGGAAAGTTGCCAAAAAAGCCTTTGGTGTTGCAAAGTTGAGCATCCTACCTGCCATATGGTGGTACCTATCAATCTCAGGAAGGAAAAGATACCAGTTCCTCATACAGATGGCACCCATCGCAGTACCTGTAAAAAGTTTGGGGATTTAGAGATGAAAATGAGGCATTTTCGATGCTATGGAAAACATTTGGAGTTCTAAGCAGAGTTTAATAATTAATACTACAGCATTATGGTATAACAAGTATTAGTAAGCTATAGCCGACCTAAAATTCTTCTAGGAGGGTTTATTAACCAATTATAGAAAATTACAATATTTCTGCAGACGTTTCTTTGTGTGTGGGTGCATTTAACTGGGACATGTACCCCTGGGACAGAGTAGGTTCAAAGACCTCATAGAAACAGAGAATGGTTTGGGTTGAAAGGAACCTTAAAGCTCATGGGCAGGGACACCTTTCACCATCCCAGGGTGCTCCAAGCCTTTTCCAGCCTAGCCTGAGACATTTCCAGGGATGGGGTAGCCACGGCTTCTCTGGGCACCCTGTGCCAGGGCCTTCCCACTCTCACAGGGAAGAATTTAAGAATTTAGGAATTTAAGAATTATTTTTTCTAAATTGAATGTTGAATCTGAACCCACTCTCAGTGGGAACCCATTGCCCCTGGTGCTGTCACTACAGCTCCTGGTGAAGAGTCTCTCTTGACTTCTTTGTAGGCTTCCATACAACGACAGGACTGAGATAGATCACATCTCCAGTGTCCCCTGCTAACTGCTCCTCGATTTTCATTAATAGTGCCATGTCTCCAAGTAAACAAACTGGATTTCTTCTGAGCAAAAAACCCTCAATTTCTGAAGCATTTGTTGGCTTCAGCATCACGGTTTGTGTGATTGGACTCCCATTGCCCTGCGCTATGATTGATGAATGTGCCACCAGCAGCGCCACAGGACCTAAAAAATCTTTGAGAACTGGTTTTGCACGTGGTTGCTGCAAAGTATCTCAACTTTTCTCAGTAGTTTGGGGGCTTTCACTTCCCTGAAGCAGAGTTTGGAGAGACGATTTTTGCTTTTGCTACTGAGCACCCATGCCAAAGAACATTCCCGTTCTCCCATGCATACCATTAGCACAGTGTACGTCTGAAAAAATGTATTTATATATCTCAGAATGTGAAGTGATGCGTAATTAGGAGTTTAGATGAGAAATTATCGTGGGGAAACAGGGCCTGGGAGTTGAATCATCTGTCGGGTGCTGCGCTCACGCGGCTCCGCGAGGAAACGCCGCGCGGCACTTTCCCTATTTATAAAGCACCGAGAGCTCCACTGGGCTGCAAGGCCCACTCAGCCAAGCTGTGGGAATATTTCATAATGAGCAGCTCATTTGCAAGATTTTGACTCTTTGTCTGTTTACACGTTGCTGGTTAATGGCGGGGTATTTATTCCCGTGGTTTCTGCTCGAGCGAACCACGCGCTGGAGCGGGTGGGAGTTTCCCTTGCTCTGGGCAGAGCATGGATCTTATGATTTGGCCCAGTGGGAGATGAGGGTGCCCGGAAAGATTGGAGTCCCAGGAAAGGAAAACAGTTAACGTTGCGTTGACAATGTGCCCTGGTTTGATACATTGACAAACAAGACGTATAGATTTTGTGTAGTGTTGCCTGTAATCAACCTACTGTGGTATAATTAAGGGACTGGTTTAGTTCAGATATAAGAAATGAACTCTCCTTCTCAAATGCAAAGTTGGTCAAGGGGTTGGTTGGCTTTTTTATTTTACTCTAGTTTATTTTCTTGCGAGCAAAGAGAACATTTGTAATTTCTGTTCTTTCTGTTGTAAATTGTGCGGCGCCGAAAGTTAAAAAATATCTGGCAAGCGCACATTGCATATTGCACTCCCCATGATTAGTACAGGTCCATTGGTAGAATGAAATCAGCTCAAACAATGGGTGAAAATGAATCATTACTGGGTACACGAGATCTGAGATGGAAAAGGCACTAATGGTTGTTAAATGAGGTATATTGCAGAGAAGGATTATATTTTGAATGGTGTTAAAATTGCTTTGGGAGTGAATATTCTGACTAATATTATTATTTGTGTACTTGAACTCTGACGTGATGGGGTTGTACTCCTGTAAAGAGTTCATGAGAACTAGAAATAGATTATCAATGTCTTTTTTTTTCCCTTTTACATTCTGAATAACAAGACGATAAACCACAGTTACAGTGCGTGAACTGCAGCTTTATCTACTTCTCTCTGTGAGCCAGCCAAGTCAGAAATGTTCTTAGGGGTTTTTTCCATAAAAACTTGTTTTTGTGTCAGTGACAAAGGATTCCATAAAAATGTATTGATCCCCAAATATAAGAGAAATGTGTCTCAGATCGAGCTTGGATTTGGGGAGAGAGGAAGGAACTTAGAGAGAAAGATCTTCTGAGTCACAATGTAAATATTTACTAAATACTCACAAGTACAAGCTGGTTGGGTAGTGACCTAAAATCTTCATTACAGCTACACAAGCTGGATTTTGATGATCCTTGTGGATCCCTCCCAGCTCAGGATATTCTATCAGTCTACCATTCTACAGGTCTGTTTTAATGATGCTTTCTAGTAAATCCTCATGGCCATTGTGTAGGGGACACAATCCCAAGCTCTGGCTCTTGCCATCAGTGCCATGTTCTTCCCTCTCCAGGGGCTCCTGACACACGAATCCATCCAGAAGATGTTGCAGGAGATATCACTCACTTCCTCTCCTGTCTCTTCTTCCTGCTCTTATTTGGGTGGGGATTTTTTTTCCACTCTTACCTTTCCAGCTGAGAAATTATTTCTAAAATGTGATGCTTTTCTCGGCTGTAAGTCTCAGTTTTGGTACTGTGCCATTGTTGAAGGCAAGCTGGCAGACTGTCAGATTGTTTTCAGTAAGTTATACCGCATTCAAAGTTAAAATGGGACCGTTTATCCATGTTTGTATTTCTGGGATCATGGTTTGTAGAAACAATTCGTTCCAGGAATGGAACTTTTGTTATCGTTTTCAGAGGAGCATTTGGCAGGATAGGCCCATGAATTAAAAAAAAAAGAAACCTTGGAAAAAAGCTGAAGAAAGCCTACTGTGCCTTTTAAATTCTCCCATCTCTGAATTATCAATAACTACAGTGAATGCTGCCCTCAAAATTTGATAAAATAGATCTTTTTCTTCGAGATCTACCTCCTCTTTCAGTACAGCTTCTCTCACACACGGGTGGCAGTGGAGATTGCCTGAAATGTTCATGTGGTTTAAATCTTTTCTGAATACCAATAATGGGGGGAGGAAATAGAATCAGGCTGAGGCTGAGTTAAAGTTTGATGGATCCACCCTGAATGAGGGCACCCAGCAGTTCTGAAAGGCTTCAATTGGTGTATTAAGACTGGGGAAAGGATGTAATTTATCTCAGATCACAGGCTGTAAAATCACTCGGAATTCAAACTTGCTTGCAAAAAGGGTCCTTTTTATTTGCCTATCAGCTAAAAGATGTTTTGTTGTGCCCTGCCTCTCCCTGAGTAGAGTGGATAAAGTTTTTCTCTAATTACTAATACATTTCACACAAAATAAATAAAAATTCTGGGAAGTAATCTAATCACAAATTCAGATCTCATCTGATAAAAAGGACCACAAGAAGGAGAGTTTTTCCAATATTTGTTTGAAATGAAATGTGCTTCAGAAATGACGCAGTTTGTTTTGACGCGTTCAAAGTGGAGCTGCTGGGGTTTGTTTTTGAAGTGAAATTTGAAAAGAAACGGATTCAAAGCAGATTAAAATGTTAAAAAATTCAAAACTTATCTAAACATTTCACCTTGGTCAGCTATATCAGCTGAATTCAGGTTTTAATAACAAAAAAATTCCTAGCAATTTTTACTGGTCCTTTTTCCCCCCTTTTATTCCTTATTGATTCCTATTTAAATTGAACCTTCTCAGGTTTCTGCTATTTTTTGTAGTCTCACCTTAAACAGAACAAATTAATTATTTTCCCAGCTCTATCATGGATTAATGAGCTCATAAATGAATAAACTGCAGTAAATCCACAGACTGTCTCTCTTTCTTCTTTTAGCCAAATTTCACAACTTCACCTGTTAATCATCAATATTAAAGGTGCTACATATTTGGTTCCTTTTGGACTAGAAAGTTTTATTCCCGCTTAAAATTTTCTGGCATTGCAATGGTGGAGTCGCCTGATATCCTGAAAACATTCAGTATAAACTTCGAGGTCTCTTAATTTTCTTTTTATGCAATATTTACACCACAAAAATGGCCAATTTTCCCTTGTACTGAAGGCTCTGTCACGCAATTTTGAACATTGATAGGAAAAGGAGATGATTTTTCTGAGCAGTTTTATGTCATTGTTTCTCATCAGTTATATTTCCCTGCAATTTAATGCAATCAACAAAATTTGAAAAGTTGCTTTCAATGTTACGTAGCACCCTGTAATTTTCAACATAAACCTCTGTGGACCCAGGATAATTTCTAATATATCCCACCACTAACTCTTCCAGCTGGTACAGGATCCATTAATTGCTGGTGTGCCACACTTTGTTTTGTGTTTTTTAGCCAATTTTAAATCCATTAAACTCAACTTTCCACTTATTCTGTGGCTCCACATCTTAACATTAACCTCTTCTAGGAAACCCTGTCAAAGGATGTCTGAAAATGTAAGTATAGGATGTCTGTTGCATTGGCTTGTCTCTCCTGGCAGAAATAATAAATGATAAAGGATTCCAGTAGATCTGTCAGACCTGAGGACTTTTCCTTCCCCCAGAATTAAATTTGGTTTCTCTAATCGGGCATTGCTTGTCCCAGTGTACCTTTCATTTGATTCCTTAAAATATTAACTAGGACATTCTCCACAGCTTATGCCAGTGATATGTTCTTTCCCCATATGTCCCTGGACCAATTTTAATAATTCCTTTATTAAATTTCACCAGCCTTCAAGGATCTGAAATTTCTAACAGCATCTCCAATTTCCCTGCTTACTTCCTTTGGCTCTGGTATATTTTGTCTGATCCTGATGTTTATCAATATTTTTAAAAGCCTCTAATCTTCTGATAGATGATTTGAGTGATATTTGGATACTTTCTAATTCCTCATTTTCAAGCTCTGAAATCTGATGTCAGACTTCTTCAAATGAAGGGGGCAGAAATTGTCTCAGGTAATTTGACTTTTTTTGCTTCTCCTCTTAACTATTTCTGAGAATGCTCTGGGTCTTTACCAACGCAACAATGACTGTCAATCTGCATTACATTTAAGATGTTTTATAGAATATTTTTAGTCTAAATTGGATTTTGTGTGCCTGCACCAGATTTATGGGTTTAGAGTGATGCCCACGAACCTTGCTGGAGTTCAGGTTCTGCCAGCACTTCCACCTTAAACCAGTGCTGCTGTTGAATTAGCTGTGAAAACCAGCCACAGGCTAAAATAAGGCACTGAAAGTTCCCTCCAAAGACTTTTTGTTTGGGGTTTTTTTAAGAGTTTACATTAAAAACAAGGAGGCTTTTTTTAGCACATGCTTAATTTGAAAAGAATAATAACCAAAAAAAAAAAAGGCTTCATAAAGGACTTTCGCAGACTATTAGTCCATAATGTGGACCAGACTCAGTGTGTGTGTATCTTTTTAAATGATTAACTGCAAAGCGAAATTATTAGAAACAAGAAATTGGCAGAAGTTTTTTTGGTTTTTTTTTTTTCCAAAGAACAATTTAACAAGGATGGATTTTTGTTTAGAGACCAAACAGCCCAAAAACACCAGAGGCAGGACCCAGGAATCACCAGACTCATCTCATGCACGGGTTGAACAATGGTGTGAGGACAGTGGCACCTTCAGCTGCTGCATCCTTGGTCCTACAATGTCCCAAATCCCTCCAGGCTGCATCCCACAGGAGGGACACACAACCCAGGCGTGGACAGAAGTTGTGCCTCTGAATTTCACATCCAAAAGGTCCAATGGAAATTTCATCCATTGTGGGTGCTCTCCGTGACTTTCCTGAGACATGGGGCAACTTTTCCACCTCAAAACTCCACTTTCAGATTTTTGATAGTGTATTTACATAACAGCGACAAAAAGTGAGACAGGAACAAAACAATTTATGATTAACAAGTGGAAGAATTCCAGGCCAGGTTGGATGGGGCTTAGATCAACCTCTAGTGGCAGCTGTCCCTGCCCATGGCAGGGGGTGGGATGAGATGAGCCTTAAGGTCTTTTCTAACACAAACCACTCTGGTATTCTACGATTTTTTTTTTTTAAATTGCTTTTTTAAAGCACTCCTGAAAATTAAATCCATTCTTTTATCTCCATGTGCTTGTCGTGTCTTCCCTGGTGCCACGAGCTGTGAACAACAAACTTCACGTAACAAAACACTCAGGTCTTAGCGAGAGTTTCACAGCAGGCAACAACATGCTCTGATCCAAAAAGCAGTTTGTGTAGCAGATTTAGGGGAGCAGACCTCAGGAAAAACATCATCTCCTGACCCCTTATCTACAGCACCCCAAAGTTTAGGGCAGCTCCTGAGAAAGGGAGCTCAAACCTCCAGCCCTGACGTCTCCATGAAAAAATCTGAGTGCTGGTACTGGCCCCCTCAAACCTCCTTCCTGAGCTTTGCACATCAAATAAAGCACATTTATTAGGTGAGGGAGCTTGTTTAACAATCAGGTTACATTCGCTCGCGGTCACCTGGGAAGCATAGGTTGCAGCCCTTGATATAATAAATCGTTATCAGGATTTTGTGCACATTGGAACACATGGGATGCTTTGCCCCACGCTGTGTTTTATACTGAAAGACCTGAGCAGTTTGCATCTGGATCTAAATTGCCTGTAGGGTTTTTTTTTTTGAATATTTGTAACTGCTGTTTCAAAGCATCTCCGACACGCAGCTCTCTCATGAGCTGCTTGGGCAGCATCGAAATTTGTTTCCCAGCTGTTTAAAGGGTGTGGTTTTATGAATGAGGACAAATAATATTAACATAGAAAGAAGACACAGATATAAGGATTTAGGCACTGAGAACTGGAGGTGGTGCCACGGTGCTTCAATCATTCAAACCCGAATATCACAGATTGGGTAAAACCAGATTTATATTAAAATCAAACAATTATTAATCTAATTCATGCTTCTATGTAAATTTTTTCAAAACCACCTAAAAACCCCTCAAGTCTCAATAAATGTTGGTCATTTGAAAATGTTAGAAAAATACCAAATATATTCTTTAAAACACAGAGCAGATATGGTTGTCAGTTGCTGGGTGAATTTGGCCGAAGAGCCCTTCGTGTCACAGCTTGTTTAATTCAAAATAAAGGTTTCAATGAAAAGTGATAAAGAATAAGGGCTTTAATAAAGAATGATAAAGACTGACAGACAAGTTTGTATTCATTACATATTTAAAGTTAGTTTATAGCATTGGGAGGATTTGGTTTATTCTTTTACCTGGGTAACCAGGAGTTATAACCATAAGGATATTCAGACTGTGTATTTTGTAAAATGTGCTGGATTCTATCATTTTTTTTTTAAACCCACTCCCAAGTTTAGCCACAATATGTTTCTGTTCTAAGAAGAAACACATCACACAGCAGTGTTTTCAGAGAAATTTCAAGTAATAAAAGCTGTGCTCTTTAAAAGGTGACCCATTAGGGTCCATGGAGGTCACAGGCATCGCCAACTTACCCACCTAAATGATATAAATTTACACATTGTTAAAGTCCAAACAGCTGAGAGCAAATCTGTTGTTGCTGCAACACTGGGATCTGTTGTTAATAGGTATGACAAAGCAGTAATAGCATCCCAGCATTTTTTTTGTATTTCCACTTCAAACAGCAAATCCGACTGAATTTACCTAATACTTCAATAATCCAATTATAACACTTTACCAGCAGAAATCATCGGCGCATAAGCCTCGGAGTCAGCTAAATGAGGGCTGTGTTGAGCTGCTCGCCCAAGATGCGCCACAAACTCCGGCGAGCGCGTTCCGCCGGGATCGCCAGGCTGGGCTCACCTGAGGAGTGAGAGGAAAGTCCTCACTTCAAACACAGCCAAGCTGGTGGCAATTCCACGCTAACCAGGGCAGGGAGGATGGGGGCAAAACACCAACCAACACTGGAAAGCTCCCAGCCTTCAAATCCAACCAGAACACAACCAAATTCTCAGCCTATGCCTCAGCAGAAATGGCGTGTTTTGGTGTGACCACCAGAAACCATCGATTTATCGATAAAAACCCATTTATACAAAATACTGTGTGCTCTAAACACAAATTGCTGATATTTTTCAATTCTGGAGGATTTAGTGCCCATAAGTGTCGTTTCATTTCTCTTTTCCCAGCCATATCACTTCCTTTTACTCCCTTACCCCATAAATCTGCGCCCAGTGATGGCAGCTCTTGCATATCAGTCTAACACCCTTTTCCCCCCTGAATGTAGTATTTATTTAATGGATCAAGGGAACTATCCTTCAAGCAGAATGAGATATTCTATTCACAGCTAGAACGTTAATATGTCAGTAAAGTTTCTTGCCTTCAAAGTAGGAGAAAATAAATCTCGAAGCCTTGGATTCGTACAGGGCTGTTAATGAGCGATGATGGTGTGATTTTTCAAGGATTACGTGATTGTGTCAGTTCCCTAAATTTAGACAAGAGTTTCAGTCCATATTTCAGTAATTTCAGCAGAAACACCATATGCTGTCCAGGGAAGTTGTTGGTGCCTCCTCCCTGGAAGCGTTCAAGGCTTGGAGCAACCTGGGCTAGTGGAAGGTGTCCCTGCTCATGGCAGGCGTGGAGTGAGATGAGCTTCCCTTCCAACCCAAAACACTTCTGATTCTATAAGATTATGATTAAAAAAATAACTTTCTGTGTGTCAAAAAACACACCCTGCTACTCAAGAAAGGCTTACAAATGTGTGATGACTAGAAAAGCCTTGTGTCAGAGTTAGCCCTAAAAAGTAAAATTAAAGCACGGATTAAATATTACCCAGAGAATAAATACTCCTTTACTTCCACGAACTGGTGCCTCTATTCAGATCTGATTTCTCACAGAGGTTCAAGCCGATAATTAAGCTTTTTTTTTTCATTTTTGAGAAATATATGGTTAAATATCAACTGCAATTAATAGTGTTTTGAAGGATAGATTATTACTGTAATTTCTGCTGACATTCTGTGTGCAGTATGTTTTTCTTTACTAATTAAATACCGTGAACTGTTTTCTGAGGGTTAATACATTTCACAAAATTTCCGATTTATAAATAAGTCAAAATCAGGATATTTATCTGTAGTTATGTGGCAATGTAAACCAGAGACGGGATAAAAGAGGTAGACTGGACAAAAAGAAACATAGATTTTATCTACTCCATGCTTGGCAGTTGGCTGTGGAAAATATAATCCAGTCATAAATTTATGAACCAGCCCTGAATTTCTATTGCATTACTTTTAAAATAATTGCAGCATTTTCACATCCCCTAAAATGTGCCATAAATCCATAGAAATTATCCATATGTTATAGATCTAGGAATGAATTAATTACTTTTCACTTTACTGTAAAATACAGATAAAGAAACTCTACCCAGAAAGTTAAAAATGCCATTAATAGACGCTTTTCCATATGCATAATAAGGAATTATTGCACTGATTATCTAAAAACTGAATTTATATGACAAACAACTAAAAAGGAATTTAAACTGATGCTTCTCTCTCTCTAAGAGCCTTTTTGGGTGCTAATATTTGGGAGCAGATGGAGAACAAGCTACCTGTGCGGACCAACCTGGCTCAGGTTACACCGGCTGAAAAGCCCAAATCTTGTGGTACTCATCTTTCAACAACAGAACTTTGATTAAGTGCTTAAATGCAACTAAAATGCAACGCAAAAAATATTCTTCTCATTTTTTAGGACAACAGCATGAGGGGTCTCACCTGTAAGGTTCATAAACCCTTTTGTAGTGTCAGCAAAGAAAACAACACCTCTGACAGAGAGGAAAAGAAAGGAAAAGGAAAAATTACTGGGGAGCACCTTTAGTTTCTTGTAGAAGCATGGAATTACTGAGGTTGGAGAAGACCTCCAACATCATCCAGTCCAACCTTTGACCAGATAATGCCATACCCACTAAACTGTGCCACAAAGTACGACATCTACTTGGTTTTTTTGAGCACTTCCAGGGGTGGTGACTCCACCACTTCCCTGGGGAGCCTGTAGCACGGACTTTCTCAAACTCATTCGTTCTTTAAATGTTAAGATATTGGATATTCCTGTCCAGTGGAATTTCAAATTATAAAGAAATAAATAAAAAAATTTAAAAAGCAAACACAAAACCGGAGCATGTCTTGCAAGACATTTAGAACAAAATCAAACCTGCATATTCTGCGTATCCCGTCTTTTTAACCACATATTCCTCTAGTTCCCACTGCCCCTTCCCTTGCCATTGAACACTTTTGCTGCACAAATTTTGTTAAAAAGAGACCAAGTGGTGTGTGAGAAACTGCAACTCTGAATGAGCCTGGATTTTATCAGCTCATCGTGCCAAGGTCGATGGCCAGAGCCTCCCGGGAACAGGCAGGCTCAGGGATGCAGGTCTAGGTGATCACTCACCCTCAAAGGGCACAAAAATGCTGAGGAAAGGAGAGCAGAGCAGCTAAAAGCCCTAAAGTTTAGAAACTCAATATCTGGAGGACAGCTGGAAAAGATTTAAGGAGTGTTTCGCTCTCTCTCCGAGCAAGGGGTGCCAGCAGAAAACAAACATAACCCTTCCTCTCTATATATTTTTCGTGACAAAAGCTGATTCTCGACTTGTGGATGTTTTTAATATTTAGACAGAAAAACCAAGCTCTGAAAGGATATTCAAGAAGTGTTATGAAAAAGGAAGATTGATACTTCAAAAAACAGAAGGGACAAAGTGAAATCACAAAGGAGTGGGACTGATCCAAGACTAAGAGCCATTCCCCTTCCCAGTCCTGAGGTTCCCACTAAATCTTGGATGTTGATGAAATTATGGCTGTGTGTCGAGACAAACATTCCTAATTAATCCCTGCAAAGGGGTTAAATTTTGCAAAGGAAGCACCAAGGACAGGGTGAAATGTGGAGGGTGAATATCCCTACAGTGTTGTCAAGATTTTGGGGAACATTAAGTGTAAAAATAAAGGTCTGAAATGAAAATGGTGCGTTACAAAAAGGGCAAGATGTAAAGAAAACAGGAACCTGTCTGCTGTGACAAACAACTCATGTAAAGGAAAACCCCAACATGCAGAAGGAAGTACAAGATTTTGACGGATAACTCCTTGGGAAGAGATTTTAACCAGGCATGAAGAGCTCACAGTGTGAAGAAACAGAACAAGCAGCCTCAATAACTCCAAGAAATTATTTCAAAGAGCCAATAAAGAGTTCAAGAGCGAAGAAACAAATCACTGATGTGTGACATTTATTAATTCTGTGCCAAGTACCTGCATCCCTAAGGTGCTGGGCACAGACAGGGCCAAACCAGAGAGCTGGTATTGTTTGGGCTGCCAAAAGCTGCCAGCACTTCTTACGTGCTTAGGATTGCACAAAGAAAGGCTTAGGCCAAGCCAGTGTTAAAACTTTGAGACCTTCAGCTACAATTTAGGTGAGTATCCAGCCTCATGTAAGTTGTACCACAGCTTTGCCCCAGATTTATATCTTAAACTGGGATTTTAGAAGCTGCTGATGGCACCTGCACGCCGTGCAGAGGTGACGTCTCAAACTCCTTGTACAGAGCCAGAAACCACATCTGTGGGGTCAAAAACCAGCACCTGGGTGAGAACATCCAACAGCTCCACAAACACCTTTACCCTGGTGTAGTTTGATCTCTACTAATGCTTTCACTGTGGCAGGAACTCGTGCAAGGTGCTCTGTGAGCAGATCCTGACATCACCGTGTAAATCCTTGATTTTTTTCTATCTGGAGCCCATTTTCTTTAATGGTTTGTTTGAACAGTGCCAAGCATAGCTGAGATCTCCTGGGTTGGGACCTTTAGGAATTTTTTTCAGCACAAAGAAACACAAACAAGTAGCTAATAGCAATCTGTCACACCTAAAATCCATCCAAGCCATCGCTCTGTGGTACAGCCGTGCCTTTTATGTGGTTTGTTAAATGTCTTGCACAGTGTGTGGGTGTTGCATAAGTAATAAATAATATTTTTAATGCTTGTAACAGTGACTAAACCACGAACATGCTGACTAATACTGTCTCACTGGCTACCTTCACTGTCTGCAATCTAAATGCATGCATCTTGGCTCTTTTTGAACCTGCTCTTTCTCATCTGAAAGAAGGCAGGGTCAAATTAGATATTAGGAAAAAAATTCTTCCCTGTAAGGGTGCTGAGGCCCTGGCACAGGTTACAGAAGCTGTAACTGCCCCTGGATGCCTGGAAATGTCCAAGGCCAGGTTGGACGGGGCTTGGAGCAACCTGGGAGAGTGGAAGATGTCCCTGCCCAAGGCAGGGGATGGGACTGGGTGAACTTTAAGTTCTCTTCCAAATCAAATAATTCTGGAATTTTAAGATTCTATGATGATCCTTACATGAGAAGTTACCAACCCCAGTGTAACACAGGAGAGACACTCCTACAGTGAACGAAAAGGAAATATTCTATTATAATATTATAATTATAAAGGAAATATTATATAACATTATGTTATGTTATGTTAATAACATCTTCATATGGACATGCATAGTTTACAACAGGATGTTGTTTCCCAACCAGCCAAGCCTTTGCACATGTGCTACCTCCATCTTCTCCTTCCAAAGATGTTTTGTTTACCCAGAGAGTTAAATGCATGTTTCACCTTCGAAAGGGAAGAGCAGGGCTGGGCATGTAGGGTGATGCTTGTATTTAATGTGCTTTTTTTTCTATCCAATCCTATTTCATGAACCTACTGTTTCTCAAGGAGCTGGGGGAGCTGCTCCTCTCTTCTTGTGCCTCCTGGGGCTGCCCTGGCTGGAGGGTGTTGTGTGAACATATTATAAGTTTCCCTGCATGCAGGCCTGCAGAAAAATTCTTCCCATGGGAAAGCATCTTTTACTCCGTATGAGTTTCTATAAACGAACCTCTGAGCTGTGTTTCAAGGACAGAGGTTTCTCTGCCTGTCTCCTGATATGGGAGATGGGGGTTTTCTTCCTTTCAGCCTGTGAGGTGAAAAGTTGTTATCTCTGATTGTGTAACCTATTCTGGCATTCCTTGGACGGAGCTGGAAGCAGCAGCTTCGATGCTCCGGACTGGGCAGATAACAGCCCAATTCTTTGAATTATGGAGTCATGTTAATAAATCATATTTAGCCTTCTGATATTATTGTCAAGAGTCCTTTGTCACCGCACGGACCACAGCAATAGGAGGGTGAAGCAGGTGGGGCTCTGGATATGGACTCTGAGAGCACTGAAAGGAAAGCACACGGAGGGGAAAAGCAGAGGGAATTGAGGTGCCACAGCCAATTCTTGGTATCAGTACAAGTACGAGGAAAAGTCCAGAGGTTTCCTTATTGGCCAAGAGCTCTGGCAATCAGAAGGTGAGATGGAGGGACTCACCTTTGACTCCTGAACCTCTGACAGGTCCTAGAGGATCTGTCACACAGCTCCAAGCCCGCGTTGCCCGGCGCGGATCCTGGGAAGGAAAGCCGTGATGTGACCTGACACCTCTCTTTATCGCGGGTGGAACCAGCCCCTGGATTTTTAATACTAATGCTTTGGGACATTTAAAATCCACATGTGAGGCTTGGCTCCCTCCCTGCTGTTTACATGATAAAGTGACATTCTGATTCAGTCTATCTTGTCAAATTCATGGTTTCAGAAGTTCCCCTAAACATGTCTGCAACATCAGGCTAACTTTTCAATACCTCCATGTCAATACATGCCAGTTGCTTAGGGTTATTTTTTTTCCTCTTGGAAAGAAGGTCAAAACGGCAATGCAAATATATTAGGAGGAAAAAATGCATTCAAGTAACATTACTTGTTTCTGGAGTCAAGATGCCAGTCCATCTTTAAATCACACAGTTGAGTATTCAATTCACAAATACAATGAGGGTACTTTTAAATTTTAACTGTCATATTCTGTTATGTGGCCTGATGTTAAGTTGCATTATGCTAGCAGTGAATGGGATAGGACAGAGCATAATTCACTGCATTATAAACAGCATAACATAACTTGACAACTGGAATTTAAAAGGAGGAAATTCTTTAACCGTAGGATCATATTGTATATTCCTATACATTTATAAACCCAGCAGCAAAAGAGCCAAGCAGAAAAGCTGAGCGTGTACCTACTGCCAAGAAACAAATGTTGTCTCGTTTGCGGGGCATGTAAATAATTTGAGGGAGTTTCTTTACATTTTAATTTCCCCACTGCACAGCTGCCGCTTCCCTTTCCGTGCTGCTTAGGGAGGCTGGTGGTGGCATCATCTGAAAACTTTCATACCTAAGCCACAGAGCAGCATTCACTTTTACTGAAGCTGTTTTGTTTGCTCTCCTGGGCTAAAATAAAGAATGAAGTAACACATTTCTTCAACATGAATATGCTAACAGCCATAAATCTGCTCCCTGGCATTACTGTAGAACAAACCATAGTAAATGTTTAAAAATGTGCTCCTAAAATAAGCCCTGACTGAGCTTTGATGTCACTTTATTTAATTCACATTGGCATTGCATACACAGCTCAGTTTACCAGAGAGGATTCATTCTTTACTGAAGCATAATTACATTATCAGATATTCAGTAGAGGCCATAAACCACAAAATGGAAATTAGACTGTCAATGGCCATTTTATACTACAAGGATTATTGTATTTTAACGTTTGTGTTGTCAACCACTGTGCTGGCAATCTAGCATGTGGACCCCAATTTTCAACATCACTCTAACTTGAATAAAATTTAAATATATGAACACCAAATTGAACAATCAATAACAATCTTTTAAGCTATATAAGCTTCTGACTGGCAGCAGACTAAGCAATAGCACAGAGGCAGATCTATCAGGAAGCTCTGTTTTCCTTCCTAGCTCTATGCATTTCAGGCTGAGAGAAACTTCTTTTGGGCCATTGTTTCCCAATCTCCAATATTAAAAAAAAAAAATTTAAAAAGTAAGCTCCAGCTTTTTCTCTTTTGCCCACTCAGATTTGTAAATAGAATTTATTGCATGCAGTGTCCTCTTATAGATTAAATTAATGTTATTGTAAAGAGGTTTAATGCTCAAAGATATTTATGACTCGTGCTGAGAAAGAAGCTGCACTCAGTTATGATGATTAATATAATTTTCCCAAGTTCTCACAGATGAAATTGCTCCATGTGCATATTTTGAGTACAAAACAGATAACCATAACTCTAAGAAAAGGCAGCCATGGTTGTGTTATTGATGCATCATTTGGAATTAGCGAGTTGCTTGTGGAGCACATGAAATGTTTTTGCTGGATTTAGTTTCTGTTTGATGGGCAACAGGAGAAGCAACACTCCCATCACCCCAACCTGTGTTTGTGGTTTGGATCTTGGCATAACAAAAGTTAGTGCTTATAAGGAGTTTGTTTTTATGGTCAGCCGCTAATAAGACAGGCTGTGATTTAAAACTTATATCCTCTGTCCAGGATGAAAACGAAATGAGATAGGATTTGACAACTTGTAGCAAGGAACTGCAGATTTACCAACTCCTCAGGCACACGGGTCAGACAATGGCACAATCTCAGCATTGCTGCAGTTAGAGCCTGGAAATGGAGCACACGTGTCTGATCAGAAGAGCTCTGCAACAGCTCTGCAGGGTCAGGGGAGACTAAACTAAACATTTCCCAGCACAAGAAAGGTGTTGACCTGCTGGAGCAAGACCAGAGGAGGCCATGGAGAAGCTCTGAGGGCTGGAGCCCCTCTGGAGCCAGGCTGGGAGAGCTGGGGGTGCTCACCTGGAGAGGAGAAGGCTCCAGGGAGAGCTCAGAGCCCTTCCAGGGCCTGAAGGGGCTCCAGGAGAGCTGGAGAGGGACTGGGGACAAGGCATGGAGGGACAGGACACAGGGAATGGCTCCCACTGCCAGAGGGCAGGGATGGATGGGATATTGGGAATTGGGAATTCCTGGCTGGGAGGATGGGAAGGGGCTGGAATTCCCAGAGCAGCTGTGGCTGCCCCTGCATCCCTGGCAGTGCCCAAGGCCAGGCTGGAGCAGCCTGGGACAGTGGGAGGTGTCCCTGCCATGGCAGGGGGTGGCACTGGATGAGCTTTAAGGTCCTTTCCATCCCAAATCATACTGGGATTCTATGGACTCTCCATTCCTTACCTTTTGGAGGGTCAGCCCTCGCTAACAGCAAACATTACGAATGTTCATTTAACAACCTCCCTGTTATAGAATAAACTTTACCATAATTAGGTTGAAGTGCTGTGACTGTTACACACTCCAGTTCCAAACTGTGAAATTTCTTCTCAGATTTTAGCTAATCTATTTGTTGTCCTGTGAGAATAGCAAACTAGAGTCTGTAAAAATGGAGAAATTTGTCATATTTAATAGACCAAAATAATTGAAGGCAATAATTTCTTGAAATAGAAATATGTTGATTCCAATATTTCCCTTTTTTCTTGCATTTCTTTACATTATGCCTAAGGAGCTGCTCAGGTTGCTAAGCTCAATAAATCAATGCTAAATGTAATATGAGTTGAAACAATTTTATAATTTTTGTTTGATGATACCATAAATGTTATAGATATTAGGGACTCAATACCGTTTCTGCACAAATCACACTTCCCAACCTGAGACAAAGAGGACAGAATTTGGTCTGAAGGTGCAGTGAACAATGCACAGCCACAAATGGACTCATAAAATCAATGCTAGACAATGATGGGACTGATTTTATTTGAAAAAGGCATTAAAAAGTGCCAGAAAAATTTTCTCCAAACTTTTAATACACTTCGGGTAAATCTCCTGCTTAAAACTTTTTTTTTGCCCTTTGAGTAATATTTAATATTATAACCATCTTTGAAATAAATGTTTCTTCAAGGAAATACAAATATATTTCTCTCTCACTTCATCACATCATTGGCCCCATGCTTCAATTTCCAGAGCTCTTTTGAAAACCACACACTCCAAGTTAATTGCTTTAATCTGGTTGTGGGGATTAGCTATTTTTACCTACAGTTACATATGAAACAATTATATATGAAATATTGATTGTTCATTAACGTGGGGGATATCTCTCTTAATGTATTTTGTAAGAGTTCAGGCTCCTGGAGAATGGAAACTCTGGAGAGGTCTAGGGAATTTTAACTAGCTTTTAAAGTCGTAAATGTTATTTTAAATTGCTTGACATCTGAAGTCAATATGAAGGTGTTATTTATATATAGAAAAGGCATAAAAATGCATTTAAATAAAACAGCAGCATCACTGTACTCACAAGTATATGTTATAATTCTCACAGATATTCCTTTCAATTTCTAGTCAATTAAAATGAGAGTATTTTAGTATTTACAAAGGCATTCTCACAACTGGCTTGTCTGGGAGCTGGTCCATATTTGGGGTGCTCGTGCTAGCTCATCATTCTAAACGAAAGTAAAATCGTTTGTGGCAAAAATTCAAATAACAATAAACACAATTTTCTACAATGATCTCAAGCAATACAAATACCAGTTTTAAAATTTGCAGCAACTGCAGCTTCAGAAATAAAAAAAAAATCTCAACTCCCGAATGAATTCAGCCCAAAGACTGAATATGAAAGTGTAGAATTGCAAACCAGGTGGATTTTAGCTCTCAGAAAACAAGAGATGATTTGTTATAAAGTGCATTATTTGTAGCCAGTTTAAGCACTCAAATTTGTTGGTGGAGGTTGAGAACCATGTGAGGTGTCCATACAACCGTTGTTCCTTCTGGGGTCACAATGGCATTTCTGATATTTTGTTAAAACACAGAAATTCCATCCTCAGTAACGAAGATTTACAATATTCGCAAAGCCAATGTACTATAATCATGATTTTTTAAAGGAGAACTTTATGAAATGGCCAAAATTCTCCATGGAGAGTAGACCCATGTGAATCCATCCAGCCTAAAAAACAAAGTTCTGCTTTCCCAACCCCTGCCATCTTTGGTCCTAAATCCCCTTTAATCATAAACCCCCAGTCTCTCATGCTGGGAGCAATGCACACTAGTTAAAAGATTTAAAAAGAAAAAATATTATTTTTTAGGGTCTTGTTTAAAACAGGTTGAATTTCTCCAAAAGGACATTGTAAAATTTGAACAATGCGCTTTTTTTCATAATCTTGCATAACCTGATTGCTACAGAAATCCGTGCAAATATCAGATTGTCAGAGGACTGTACGTTGCATCCACCATTCTCCTCAAGAATTAATATAGAAGATGCTAATCCAAGCAAAAATTCCCAGAAATCTTTCTTCACTCAACAATTTATTCCAGTTTCCATCCTCCTCCCTCTTTATGATAACTCTTGTCAGCTATCATTATAAGTGAACAACACAAAGGCTTAAAGACATACCCTCTGAATAAAAATGAAAAAAAAAAAAAAACAAAACCCACAGCTTTCAAGTGTGAACTGGATTAATCACACATAATAATTATACAAAGTGATAACACTTATTATAAGATCACATAAACACCATTAAACCAACAGTGGCAGTAACCTTTAGGAGAGAAAAATAAAGGCACCAAAAATAATTTAAAAAATCAAAGTTTCTGCTGGGAAGACTTCCTGGCTGAGGCTCCTCTGAAAGCCTTAATGAAACGGATGTGCAGCGTTCCAAAGGCAGTGGCAGCTACAGCTGATTTACACGTTCCACACATCTCCAAAATGCAGCATAAAAACCAGAGACAGAACAGGGCTGGGGAAAATCCGCGGTCCCCAATCCCTCACCCCGCCTCACCAACGCACAAACCTCGTTTTTCTAAGCTTGTTTTCTAGATAGTCAGTGTAATTATCCAACAATTCCTGCTCTCCATATTAGCAACTCTTTGTTGAGCTTCATGCAGTTCTAAACCAACGCTTTCAAAGACTTTTTTAAATTTTTTTTTTGCTTATTGCATTAGCTGTGGCTTCAAACACATCAGCCTTTCCTTCCAACTGCTTTGTTTTTCCTTAAGAAACTCCACTCTGTTCAAAGTTTCGTTTTGATCTCACATTATCACTTATTTTTATAATTCCCACTAAGTGTCTGAGGAATAGTTTCCAACAAATTCTGCATGGACAACCACACTTTTTTTTTTTTTTTTTAAAGCACGAATTCTGGTACCAAGGAGAGGATTTGCTACTTCAAGTCACCGGGTGAGCAGAAGATTGTGAGGCACTTCCACAGGGGCAGAATATAATCCATGGATATAAGGAAAATTTAGGCCACAAACCTGTTACAGCTTTCCCATTCCCAGTCAATCAATAATAGAAATTTTCTAATCGGGGGAATCATTGATAATGATCTGGTTGGCAGGGTGTGACCACTCAAAGGTTGGACTTGATGATCTCAGGGGTCTTTTCCAAACCAAATTATTCTGCAAAGATCGAGGTCAGGCAAGGGGGAGAAAGTGAGAGAGCAATATATGAGGTATAGGAGGATAAGGAAGATGTAATATGAGAAATTTTACTCTACAGGCAGGTAAAAGACGAAATATCCCACAATTTTTCAATCTCTAAATATATTCAAAGTGCAAACACCTAAGATTATCAAGTGTTATTGAGAAGACAGACTCAGGGCGTGGCAATGGATGTATGAAATTACTGAGGACACAGGAAATACGTACTTATTTAAATAAAAGCAAAATAATTAGGGATGGCTGGAAATTCTGCAGGTCATGATCAGATCTGGTTTTAGGCAATATTCTCAGTATCACAGAGCAGAGACAGGGCTTGAACCTGGACTGCCCTGGACAACACCACAAGAGGTGGAATTGGTGTTGGTGTAATGAGGGCTCTGAGCCACTGACAGAGCCTCTGATGAGAAAGACAGCAAAAAAATCACAGAAATTCTCAGAGAAACCTTCATCCTGAAAACAAAATCAGAAATAAAAGCACACCTGGCCTTGCTAAATGTCTGCACAAATGTAGCACTGAAATGAAGTGGGTTTGGCCTTCATATTAATTAACAACATGTAACAGCTACTACAAGAAAAATAACTGCAAATACAAGAAAGGAACAGCTTGTTCATGGATTTTTCTTCCTCTCCTCTTTCAAACAAGTGACATTTTGCTATTTGCCCATTGTCCAAGAAATTGTTTGGGATCATTAAATATATAAGGGGCTCAGATATCTATATTTTACCTTTCTGTCAAATATTTACATGTCATACACAGGACCTCACCAAGGAGTTGTTGTGATTAGTTGCCAAGAAGCATCAAGAATCAAATAGGATTGTTAATGTTTAAGGGTTTTCCTGTTTATTTCTACAAACATACAGGATAAACACTGTCAGGCCAAAGTAAACTATAGAGTACACATTTTTTTCCAAAACTAATACCCTATAAAAGCCCAGGGTGGTTGAAAACCACATTGCAACCAATTCGTTCTGATGACTTGTACCTTGCATGAAGGCTCAAGGATATTTCATAACCCAGAGAGGCCGTTAATTAATTAAAATTATAATTTAAAAGCTACCCTTGGTTTAGACCTAACAGTCGATGAAGTCCCTCCTAAACACACCAAAAATATGGTCAACATTTGGAACTGATCAAAGTAAGTTAAATAGATACGGGGTATAGTTTTATGAAACAAAACCCCAAATACAGCTCGGATTGAAAGGAAAAAACAACAACCCAGCACCACATATGCACAGTATTATAAAATCTGAGCCACCATGCCAGGGACTGAATTTTGAGTGACATTCAAAAGATTTTCATTAAAGTATCCATTTGTTTCAGTCATTAGAGAACTATTTAGCCACTTAACTCTCCCTGCCGAATTTCTTTCAGATGCCAATTGACAGAGAAAATTCATTCCAACTCCAGATAAATCCCTGCTCCCACTGCCAAGGGTTTTCCTGCCACAGACAATTATTAGTCCAGAGGGGACTTTTTCTTTCTTCTTGAAATTTAGCTCCTTCTAAGAAACCTATGTTCGAGTAAGTACTTCATTAAACTGACAAACTGGTAAGTCCACCTTCGTGCTTTGTTTCTTCTGAAGTGAAGTTAAAGAACAGAAAATGGAAGAAACATTCTTATCTAGAGATCAGTAAAGAGTTTGTTCTCCAATTCAGTACCTAGAATTGCAAAACGGGGTGAAAAAAATACAATGTAGGCCAAGCAAGCACTTATTTTATTAATTGTTTTGGGGTTTTTTTAAACATTCAAAACTAAAGCATTTCTTTTTAAATGGAACAAGCACAATTATAACTCCTGTCTTCCTGTTTGTTTTCTAGTATTAATTACAGCACACTGTTACCCATGAAAATATTGAATTCATCCATGTTTGTCCCCTGTGCTCTGTCCTGATGTGCTTTAAGTGGCCAATTTATTATGAAGCATCAGAAAATTTCCTGTGAAATAAACAACGATAAAAAGGGCAGAACAGAATGAGAAATTTCATCATTTAAAAAACTTAAAATCAAGCGGCAGAATAAGGATAACTGATCAGAATTGCTCAGAATTAGGTCTAAGGACCTAATTTTTATAATTAGGACACAGAATTTGCTTTGCTGAGAAGTTTTCAGAAAATCACCATAATCTTGAAAAACAGGATAGTCCAAGTAATAAAAATATAGTATTGAAAAGGAGAAATATTATAGTAATCTACAAAACATAGGTAGAAGCTTTGTTTGGTTAAATACATCATTTAATATATCTTCCAGTGAGGACTAATTAATGGTCAATTTTAAATATAAAATTATGGCTAGAAAACTTTGTGTCATCAAAAAATTGTAAGAAATTTGAAGACAACATTTTGCTAATTAGGAAGTCATGTAGAGCAAGAGCCATTCTCAACATGGCAAGACAAGATATATTTAAATGAACCTTAGGAGGTTCATAAAATGCATTTATTTCCAGTATGGCTATGGCACAAATAAAGACTTTAGTATTTGTGACCTGTGCTTTGTATTTGAATTATTACATATCAGAAAAAAAAATTATAGTACTGTATTTTGTGTTGATCTTTACATCTAAAAAACTACTCATCATGTCATAAGAAAGGATCTATAAAAAAAATTTGGGATTTTTTGCCTCAATGGCATCACACCGCTATTGCATCTCACAAAGGACAGTGTGGGTTTTACTCATTAATTTGCCAATTTGTTAATAGCATAGAAAAAAATTCTCTAAAACCAAATTCTGGAGGTTCATCCGTTTGCTGGCTTGGGAAGTTTTGCTCCAAAAAGCAAGAGCAACGAATTGTTTTAGATGTTGCCCAAAGATGTCTTTGCAGGCCAAAGTGAGAGCCTGTGTCAGTCATGGAAAATCTCATTTTAACGTTGGTGATCTCCAGGTCCACGGGAGCCACACATCCTGTGCCCAAACCCCACCCCAGAAGGGCCCATTCTGTGTCCTGCACTCTTCCAGAATTGTCATTAACAGAGAAATTAATCTTTCCACATTTTTCTCATAGTAGAGGGGAATAGATTAGAAAAGTGAGGGAAAAAACCCTGTGGACAAGTAAGGCTTAAAGCAAAAATAGGGTTCAGTCCTAAATCCCTCATGTGCCTGGAAATCCCACTGCACTTTTCCATCTTGGTGCTTAATAATTAGTCATTAACTCCTGTCCTGCAATGAACAGAGCACACTCATCTCCCCCTCACTTGACAAGACTGGGCTCGTGTTGATTATTTTAACAGACTAATTTAATTCAGGTTTCTGTAGTTTCTCCAGGAATTTGCCAAGCAGAAATTTATCAGATTCCATATAAATCTATGTCAAGGGGAACTTTAATGGAAATGACTACATTAAGAATTCAGGATTGGGCCCTTAATAGCTGCTATAATTTATCATCTTTTTAATATGGAGAAATCAGTAAAATGAAATATTCTAAAGACGTAAAAGTAATAACCCAATCATTTAATATGGAAGAATAACTAGACAATACTGCCCTGAAGAACTATAGATAGCCTGACAGAAAGGCACTGAATATGAAAGACAGAAAAGCATTGGTAATAATTCCAAGGAAATACTGTATTCCTGAAAAAAATACCAGTGAAAAGAAAACAAAACCCATTCTTCTACGTTCTGGTTCCTTTTTTGGAGGCCTTCAGACACAGCTTTGGGGGCATTTCGAGGACAGAAATCATTATCCTGGCTCAGAATGTAGGAAAGAAAGGGAAGATCCTGGCCAAATGCAAAAGGAGATTAATTCCTTGGGAAAATTTGCAATTTTGATAGGTTATGAGCAAGAAAAATGCATAAATTTGCAGTAGGTAACTATTAGCTGCGTTTTCATCTATAGTCATTATAACTCCATAAAAACATGTTTTGAAGGTAATATAACCTAAATAATAACTGGGAACGAGTGCAGAAATGTATGAAAATGAGAGGCTGTCACTTCAGTCATAACACTAAAACTAAACACAAATTCTAATAAAAAGGGAAATAGTCTGGTTCACGTCTGGCACCAACCCACTGCGCTGCTTCCAACGAGAGATGTCAAACCCCTTTGAAGAGGAGATTAACACTTCCAGCCTGCTCCCATCTCCAGGGAAACTGAGGCACGGGATTTTTGCCTTCCCTGGTCGTGGAGGCCATGGACAGAACCGTGCTGGAAGGGGAGCAGCCCAGGAAGATGGATCTTGGAATGGGTGTTGGAATGGTGGGAGGGGACCCAGGAATGTCCTGAAGGTGTGGGCACACCCTGAAGAGCAGCTGGTCACTCCGTCTTTGTGATTTAAGCTCAGATTTATTTCCTTTCATTGGTGATTCCCAAGAAAGAATGGAGAGCTGAGCTTCCAGGGTTGCTCGTCCCTGTGGATTTGGAACAATCATGATGTTCCTGAAGCTCCTCTGCAACACAAAGACAAAAATCCCTGCCCAGCTGCTGTCAGACTCTGAGAAATTTCCAGGGACCTCCAGATTTTCACTCATAAGGTGGGATCTGGCCTGAAATGTCTTCAAATATGAAAAAAAAAAGGTGATTTTTTTTTTTCCTAGTGGTTATTTACAAAACGGAAAGTGGTTTCCACTGTGCAGTGATAAAGTCAAATATATTTAAATGCAGCAAAAATACCTTAAAACGCAGTACAGAACAGTTTTCTTTTTTTTCTTTTCTGCAATGGGAAATCACCATTTGCCTTTTTTAGTATTGCATGAGCTGCGATAAACTCATCTTTATTTGCCAAAGAAAAAAAGAAAAGCCCTCACCCAATTAAAAGTGTGTGTGCTGCATGCCCGCTGCTACAGGGGCAGGAAGGATGCAAACTTCCATCTGTGACTGCCAAAAAAAAAAAAAAAAAAAAGGTTGTGTGGCTCTGGAGATGCTTTGCTGAACTCCAGCAACACCATTTAACAATTTAGCTAACTGATAAAACTCAAAACGCTGCTAATTCCCATTTGTAATACGCTAAATTGCCTGCAACTAATTTAAACAATAAGCAAGCCAGCCTGTGAGCTGTTATCTGTGGCCAGCTGAGCGAAATACTTTATTTGCCATCTCTTCACAAGCATAGATTAGCTCCTAAAACCTATTCTGCAAGTGGACAGCCCGTGTGGCCTCAGAAGGGTTAAATTCTGCAGAGATTTCACCACCTGAGCTTGCCAAACTTGCCATTTCCTCATAAAATACACATATGCAAAACTTTTCCTTTCAAGCTGCACTTTTTTTTTTTTTTTTTTTATTTTCTTCTAAAGCTTAAAAGTTTCCTTTGGGTTGAGGTATTTCTAAAGATATAATGAAAGCACAACCTTGAAACAACAACAACAAAAAAAAATCCCAGAGTATAGGATGTGCTCTGGTTGCTTCCTGCACTGCTAAAAAAATTAGCTCAAATCCCAAGACGCATCCTCAGGAGCTTAATTGCTTCAAAGAATAGGAATCTTGTCAAATTCAGTCCAAACAAACATAATCAGTAGCTTTCAAAGCTCGTTTGACATTGAGGAGGCATGGAAAACAACCCAGGAACCAAAGAAACGCACATCGACGGCCTGTCAAAATTTTTTGTCAGACATGATGCTATTATCAAGGCACATCAGGATGAAATAAAGTGACCTGGCTGACCACGGGCTTACAAATGTCTTGGGAAGGAAGGGAAAACGGTGAATCAAAAGGTAGCTTTGTTGAACGTCCCCCCAGGCCTTCTTATTGACAGGGATGACAATGGTCCCAGGATGCACCATTATCTATGACCAGCGAGCAGACATCAAATGCTACCGAGCTGTCTCTGTCAGAATAGAAAATGCTGCTCCAAATGTACAGGGCTTGTTACGTTTTGCTCAGCAAAGGTTTGTCAAAAGCCAGGGTCACTCTGTGTGTGCACTGCCCTGAAGGGTAATTTTAAAAGGCGAGGAGAGATGCACTTGATTCTTCAGTGTTTCTCCTGGAAGGAGACTCGGAGTCTGTGGATGGCCAAAAAATGTTTTGAAAATCAAAGAGTGACTCAGAAAAAAGAGAAAAAAAAAAAAAAAAATTGAAGGGAAACAAAGTAAAGCAAAGCTAATAGATGTCCGCCACGGCCGTGTTGTTAGAAGGCAAAGCACTTTTCAAAATAAACAGGTTAGGGAATTATTCCCATATTTAGATGTTTTCTCAATAAAAATTGAGTTGATTGCTAATACATCAGGGGTGGGTGCTACTGTAAAGGGATGACTCAAATTAGAGTGGATAAGTACACCCTCTTCAAGCATCTGTGTTGCACCATTATGCAGTTAATTGCAGGAAAAATATTTATACTGGCGAGAAAAGAATTGTTAATATGGTACCCTTTGGAAAGAAAAGAGAGAGGCTGTATATACAAACTCCAACCTCAGAAATGTTTGGGTAAACTTTGCTTTTCTGTGAACATCTGCTAAGCACACACTGAGGGACCAAAGTCCAAATACACCCCAGTAATTGACACAGAAATCTTTGTTTAAGGACTCTGTGGCTAAAAAACCCCAAACCTTAAAACAAAACAACCGGAGGGTGAAAGGAATATTTTGGTGGGGGTGAAAGGGATTATTGATACAGACATCATGGAAGTTGTCTACTTCTCCGTGCTTATCGGTCAGCTCTTCCTTTATCATTTTGTTACCATTTCTAGGGCACAAATTTACCAAGAGAGCAAAAAAGGAGCCATAAAATCTCCCTGGTGCTGCCCTAGAGACCAGGAAACACAAATGGACCCTCCACTGTTAACTCCACAGTCATACCCTGCCTGAAAATGTTCATTTAATGCCACCTGAGGCTTCCTGCCATGCCCCCCATACCTGGTGCCACGTAGGGGTCTGGGTCTCCCCAGCTCTGCTGCTCATCCCCAAAATCGGAGTGTCCTGAGAGCATCGTGTTCCTTCCCCTCAGGCCTCAGCTACCCAGGCCCATTTCCCTGCTGGCTTCTGCTATTGATTATTGTGACTCCTCAGAGCATGTAATTGTCTTGTTTGCTTTCTTTCTTTCTTAAGGAGAAATAACAGAATTAAAAAAAAATATAAAATAAAACAAGAGCCTTTTACTTCGGGTTTGCAACTCTGAGGTAACAGCTGATGCTCCACTGTCCATAGCCCGTGATTTTCAGGACAGAAATTAGGATAATAGTCTATCAAATGTACTTTCTCTCCTCCTAGGCCAATCTCAAGATGATAGATACGATCCTTTGGCGTCTCATGGGATGAGACTTTTGTCTCATGATGCTCTTTTCTCCCCGAACACAAAGCTATTAATCCAATGCAATATTTTCTTTTTCCTTGCCCTGGAAGTCACAATATGCTGTGAGTAAGGCTGGCTTGTCTCTCCTCCTTTTGGAGCACTCGTAGGTGCCATGAGAGGCTCTGCACACCAAGGATTTGCCCACCAGTACTTCTAGAGCAGTTTCCTCCAAGCCTTTACACCTTCCTCCTTGCCCTTTTCCCCCCATTTCTCACTATTTTTGTGCACTCAGAAACAAGATCCAGTTTCCAGTAGTGGTGTCCTTGGGTTAAATACAACCTCTATTTTTTTCAGCTGTCAATTACGGATATAGACATAAATTAAGGAGAAAAAAAATAAAACAAATTTAATATCTTCCTCATCGGTAAATTCAAGATTTGGTTAAAACCTCTGCATTAATATTCTTGCACATCTTAAAACCCAGATATCTTCCTGGTGACTTCCGTGCTGCAATACTCCATGGGAAATTTAGAGCTGTAAGGTATCTTCAGCATTTTGACATCAAAGCCTTCACAAAAAAAAGAGTTGCCTGATGCCATCTGGAAGGAAAAGAAGGCACAAATATATCTGCAATCCTTTTTTCCCCCCCATTCAGTACTGCACCAAACAGCTCCTGAGACCAGAGACACAGGAACAAATCTGAGCAGGGTGTGGGGTCGTTGTCTTCTGAGCCAGGTTTCAGATGTACCACGGAGGCAAAGGAGTTGGCAACTACAAAATTCTATAAAATCCTATTTATTAAATAAACCCTGTTCTACTCACCACACGACGCATTGCCATGATTTCTGACCACGACGACACCCTCAGCCTCCCGTCCTGCTTTCACAGTATTTCACCTTTGTTTAGAATCAAATTAAATTGGAAAAAAAAAAAAATAAAGGCAGCATCGACTTTATTTAATTCTGCATCCCCAGGGTGACCAAAACAAAAAAACCCGAGGCTGAGAGATCCACCTCACACACGAATCACACACCTGGGTGTGAGATTCCCACCCCAAAAATGAGGAGCATGACATCACCTCAGGTTGGCTGCCCTCAGCAAGAAATTTGAGCAGCACCTGTGATTCCCCAGTGCTTGTCTGGCCCTGCAAAAAGCCTCTTAATTTCTGAGCTACAGAGGGTTTACCACTAATGACAGCTACGTTCTTGCTCTGAGGACAGACACCAAGCAAACGAGGGTGATTGCAGATGTTTAGGAGTAAATGTGAAAGGAAAGGAATGAGCATT
>VXAX01005074.1:103350-132860 GCA_013399835.1 Leptocoma aspasia | reverse complement strand
AAAAAAAAAAAAAAAAAGGGAGCGAGGGAGTATTGATTCAGTGTGACTGATGTGAATGAGTTAAATGATTGACTATGAAGTGTGAATTCAAATTTACTGTGAATGGAATTTACTGTGAGTGGAACAGAGTATGCATGACCATGACTGAGTGTGACTAGGTATCATTAGGAGGAACTAAGCGAATATGAGTGGAAAGCACTGATTATCTCCCCTGTAATCTATAAATAAACAGTAGTGCAGGAAGTTTTGAAAAATGTATTTAATAAGGGATTTCCACTGCCTGAATAAACTTGCTGAGGCCAGACAGCCTGATCTGGAGGAAAATGTATCATTTTACTCAAAGGTCTGTCATGTAATAATACGTGAGCTCATATCTGACAGGAACAAAATAGGCCCGAATTTACAGCAAAATGGAGCCTCTGGACTGATAGTAAATGTCTTCCCAATTACAAATTTACTAACTCACATGATGCCAATTATCCTCTCTTGTGCTTATGGGTATTTTCCCAACACACACGCCTAAATTCAGAAATATGGACATTCAGGACCTGCAAGTTTGGGGACGGATGCTGTCTCCTGCAGATCGATATAATAAAGTTTTATTAGCACAAAATAACTTGTCCTTTGGCCCAGTGACCAAATACCTCATTTGCACCCTTGTGCAGAGTTAAAGAACTGAGCCTGTGGTTGCTCCAGTTTAATTCAGCGAGAGCAAAGTTTACATCCCAGGATCTCAGACCCCATGGTAAAAAATGTCTGTTCAAAAAAATGTCTGTTCAAAAAAATGTCTGTTCAAAAAAATGTCTGTTCTCAGTCTGTTCTCAGCTGCTGCCCTTTCTCCACAAATATCTCTCCTTGCTTTCCCAAGTTTTACTACAAATCAGGCCAACAGAGTCTTTGTCCCCAAAGGTCTCTGCAAATAAATGTTGATTTTAAGGGTGGTTTAAAGCAATGACTAAATCCTAAAAGCTGGTGTAACAAACATGAGTTTTACCACTTAATTCAGCTTTTTTTGCCTTAATTAGGTAATTTCTTCTCCCTAAATCTTCTGCATTCCTTACCAATCAAACATTCATCAGAATTCATGGGGATTTTTTTTGTGTCAGCCTCTACTTCCACTGAAGAAGACAAGAGGAAAACACTGAGCTGTGTTTAGAGTAGAAAAATCAGTAATCAAAACCAAAAAATTGGGAAAGAGCAGAGAGGCCATTGCAGCATTTTCTTGGCCAGCCTGCTCCTTTCCTCTGCTAATGCACTGGTGATTAATTTATTGGGGTGCAGAAATTCCCCAGAATTGCTGGAATCAGCTGGGGCTCAATCTCAGCCGTGCACATGAGCATCCTTGAACCGTGGGGTTCTCAGGGGAATTTTAAACTGATGTTCTGTGGGTTTAAACCCTTGGAAATTTACAGGCTTGAAGTTACCTCTGACAGTTACCTGTGGCGGAGAATGTGGCCCAAAATTCTGTATGAGCTTTTGTTTGCATTAAATTTGGGTTTAGGTGTATTTCCCTTTTACAAAGACAAGGATACAAGCTGCTACTATTTTACTTTTGCTGCCTGACCAGCTCCAAAATGAATAAATTATTCCTGTTTAGATCTTCCTGACCATCAAGGAACACCTCAAAAATGTTGGCACTGTCACCTTACAATGACTTTGTAGAATATGTAACAGAATTTAAAAAAAAAATCCAATAAAGAAAAAAAAAAGGTTATGGAATGTACCCTAATCCATTAAAACAAAGAAAATCTATTTCTTGAGACCATGAAACCTCTTTTTCATTTCTTGCTAGCTCTCCTCAGGAGTCAGGTCAGAGTCAGGGTGTCTGCACAGTCTGAGCAATCCTCTCTAGATGTGCTTCTCCCCAGCAAGACAGGAAGCATCGACAGGAAACCGTGGGGGATTTACACCCCTCGTGCCAAAGCTGCACATGTTCTGTCGATAAATGGAAGACTTAATTCTCCAGGATAGCAATCCAAGCATTTTAAAGGATTTCCTAATGAGGTAAAATTCATGAATGAGATACAGGGTGGGGGGAAAAAATACAAAAAGAAGAAACCCACCTTTTTCACTTGGAATTGCAGACATGCAGAGTAAGAAAATCCCAAAATTTTTCACAGAATTATGTGATAGAAGTGGGTAAGAATGAGATCGTTAGGACTTTGTATTCTTTTGCCCACTCAGTATGAAAACCTCTTTATATGGTTTCCATATTTAAAACTATGCTGGGTTAACTTTGTTGCTGCTAAGGGCCTGCTGTTAGAGAAAAACACAATCAACATCCTTAATTCTGCTTCCCTGCACTGCAAAACTATTAAGGAAAAGAAGTCCCAGCTTTCCACTTTCCTGCAGGGGCACCATTCCCAGAGTCCCTTAGACCTGACACAACCACTGGCCACTCCAACTGCTGCCCAAGCTCATAATTCCTGTTTATTCTCCATGCACCTCTTGCTCCTTCCAACAGATTTCCAAGAGCTCAGAAGATGTGTGGGGCAAAATCCAGGACCTACAGAATCATTCCGTGGTGTGGGTTAAAAGAGACCTTAAAGATCACCTAATTCCAATTCCAACCCCCAAAATACATTCCTACTCCTAGTTTTAGCCTAGGAAAACAGAGTATCTGCCTGGGATTTTTTTTTTTTTTTTTTTTTTTTTTTTTTTTTTTCTTTTTTTTAAAAAATGTTTTTTTTTTTTTTTAGATTTTTTCCTACCTTGAACAAAATGTCTTATTTCTGTCTTTCGAAACAAATATTTGCTGATGGTACAGCTCACAGGAAGGCACTGAGTGGACAATTAGCCTCCAATATGCTCAAAGATGTGATTTTTCAGCTGAGCCCCTGAAGATTAAGCTAAAGGGAATATTTTTTCACTGCTTTCTTCCCTCCTACCTCCCCCTGAGTTACAAAACCAGCTGGGCCCACATCTGAACTGCGTGTCACGTTGATGAAGGCTGAGGTTTGCAGCAGCAGGACAGGAGGGGAGGATGCTGTGGTAAAAGCACAGTTAGGGGCCATTTTTAGCAGTCAAACCAAATCTGACACACTCAGGGCTCCGTATTGCCTCAGCAAAGCCAGGTTGTCTGTTCACCTCACATTATACTCCCAATTTTTAACATAGCTTTAGGTTATCCTGCTTTATTTAGCTGCCAACAGAAGGACTTTTACCATCGTGGATCAAGGCAACTGTCTCTGGAATTGATCTCATTAGCAAAGTTTCCAAAGGAAAGGAGATTAGAGAAAGCAACTGATTTTCTTGACTTGTACTGGTATTTCTGTGGCAGCCAAGCAATTTCATCTCCCTTAAAGGCATTGGTTTCAGGTCACATTTTAACTATAGTTAAGTCCTCAAATAATTCAGAAGACAATCAAGGATTAGTGACCACTCTCCCCTACAACAAAGCAAATGTTCAGCATGGCCAAGCCGTAGCTTTTGATGAATATCAGTTTTTCCATGGGCTTTGTAAACAACATTCCAAATAAAGACAATCTTCTGGATTTCAGTGCATACTGTATCCCTCCAGGTCAGCATGACAACCACCCAGGATGTACATCCAAAGACAAAATTTGCCTCTAAACTTGGCAGATGGACTCCGAAAAGTTTTCAGTGTCAGAAAAGAACTGCCTTCCTTTCAATGCTTCTGGGACGCTGAGGAATGGGCAATTCTGTATATATTTGGGGATATATTTTCACACGCATTATGTTTTTAACATAATTTAAATATCTGTGAAAAGCTCTAAAGCTTTCGCAGAGAAATTCTTCAGTAAAATTTAAAGAAGTTACTTTATTTTTGAATTAGTCAGTTCTGGTTTGGGTTTCTTTTGTTTATTTTTTTTTTTTCCCTGTTCAATGTCAGAGTAGGAATACCCTGGACCCACGAAGAGGAGGAAAGATCTCTACATTTCCCAAGCAGAAGTTTGAGCACAGGGCGTGGAGGGGAGAAAAATTAATGTGTCAATTCCAAGGATTCCCTGCTCCAAATCCCCTCTTTCAGAGAGAACTGAGGGGCTTAGCAATATCTACAGAGCAGCTCTGATGTGCTTCTGCCCCCTGCAAACAGCATCCCTGCAAATCCCCGGCCAAGGGTCCAGCCTGGGCCAGCACTCATTATTTTTGTCCCCAAATCACAACAAATTTTACTGAAGCTGTCATCCCCAAGGAGAAAATCACTGTAGTTTTTTTTGTATATGTGCACATTGTATAATTCTGACTGCTATCTCTGGGGCCTCCCTGGTAAACTTTCCACTGTTCTTTCTCTGTTAGGACTCGAAGTTATCAGAGTCAGAGTTCATTTATACTTCTGATCACTGGCTCCACAATGTCCCCAGGGTTGGGAACTCTGCTGTGGCACAGCAGAAACATAATTTTATAGCCCTTACATCCTAATTCATTTAATTAGGGGTTTTCTTGGATCTCTGGGGGGCAGGGGGGGGTGTCCTTTCATGTTTAGAGGTTTCTGTAGAAAATCTCTCTCCGCCCCAGAAAGTCATGGGCAAAGTTCTCCTGCAAGTGCAGATCTTGTTTGCTCTGCACCAAATTAAAATTCATCACATCAGGAGCAGAATGCACCTTTCCATCATCCCTTTGCCATTATTAGTTAGGAGGAAGAATTATTGCACAGCAACCCACAAAGAAACGCACATAATTTAGATACACTAATAATGGGGGGGAAAATTTAAAAGAATATGGCAGATGGGAGACCCTGACTAAATTTAAATCTAAATGGTTAAAAGGAGGTGGCTGATAAGAAGAGCTCTAATTAAGAAACATCTTGCTGCTAAAAACATGAACTTTTACACTTATTTCATACCTCAGGCAGAGCTCAAGCAGAGGTAGATTGTATCTTCTTTAAAGAAATGAAAGAGGGGGAAAAAAAATATATTAATCTGCATTGTAGTAATGCTGATATGCCTGGAGCTGAACTCCCAATTCATTGTGAGACGTTCTCTGCACAGACACAGCCCGGGCAGCTCTGCCTTGAGAAATTTTCAGTCAAACCAAGAAAAAGAGAGAGAAATAATGTGTTATCTTCATCTCAGAGACGTGGGGAGGTTACATGATTTCTCCAGGCTGATGAGAGAATTCTCTGATAAATCCAGATCTGAGTTTTGGGGGTTTATTTGCTCTCTGGGGTGGCGGGTACAGGTGGGCACACACAGAGTGAAACTGGATCCAAGTTTCCCATTTTTTCTCCAGTGTGGAAAAAAGGAAAAAGAAGGAGGCTATGTACATGGAAAAAACGAAAAAGAAGGAGGCTATGTACGTGGAAAAAAGGAAAAAGAAAGAGGCTATGTACATGGAAAAAAGGAAAAAGAAGGAGGCTATCCTACCCAAATATTGGGTATTTCAAGTGCAACTACAACAGCACAACAGAGCAGAAAGGAATCTCATTGTGCACTTCCTATGTCTGAACTAGAGCACATATTCTGAAGCAAACAAAATTATGTTAAATGGGAATCACAGTTTAGGAAGCAAATCACTAAAATAATTGCTGATACCTTATAAAAATATAGTTTCAAAGTGAAATATTTTTAATACAGAATACTGAAGGAAAACAATTAAAATCAAATACTTCATTTAACCTTACAATGATTTTTTACCTTCCATTTCTGGTAGAAAACAAATAACAAGAATTCAAAAGCCATAATTCAAAGTGTTTCATTTGTAATTTTTTTTTTTTTTTGCTTTTAAAGAACCTACTTGAGAAACTCTAATTTGAGAGCTATGGGAATGAAAGAATTTTTAACAACCCAGACATGCATGACAATGTCTGCCACCCAAAACCTCAAGTGTGTACTCAAATGACTTCCTGCAAAAATCATCCACTAATTTACTATTAATGAGTGATAGATTTTATACACTTAGCTAAGTGGAAAGTGATTTTTTTAAGGATACTGTTTTCTCTTCCCTCAGTCACCATGGTATAATTAGAGCCAGGAAAGGTTTTTTAAAGCAGTTACAAATCACAGCTGGTCGTGTTTCTTGTGGTCTTCCAGGCCACAACATCTACAGGAAAGATAATTAGCACAGTCCAATCAGAGAATCACAGAATTATTGGGGTTGAAGGGACCTTAAAGCTCATCTCCTTCCAACCTCTTTTCCACAGGCAGGGAATCTTCCACTAGACCGGGTTCCTCAGACTCCCATCCAACCCTGAACTCTTCCAAAATTTATAGCAACTTATTTATCTGAAAAATGCCACAGTGATATCCTGGAACTTGAACAAGCAGCAGCTGTGATTTGCTTTATTCCTGATAGTTTCATGATAGAAAAATAATAAAACACGGAACAACCTCATCCCCTTTTGCTGGCCAGACCTCCTTTGGTTCACAGAGCAGATGGAACCCCAGTTGCCTCTGGTAGCCAGTGGGAGTGGTGGCAACGCTCCTACAAAGGTTTTGGTTGTTAAATAGGGGGGAAAAAAAGGAAATAAGGAAAATTGGGAAGTTCTGAATAAGGACACCATGTTAAAATTAATGTAGAAATAAAACTCATGACTCTTAATTTACCAGAATCAGGGAAACTCCTCCAGGGTGCTCTCATTAAACACTCAGAGCTGGAGAAATATTATGTGGGCAGGGAGAGTAACTATGGCTTTTCTACACTCCTCACACAACCAGAACCATAATTTGCCCAAATATCAGGACACAGAAATACCACTCATCATTTTGCCTTTGTCTGGCAAAATAGTCAGAAGAAACTGCAGAAAATGTTAACTGGAGAAATGATAAATAGGCAGCTTTGTCCTTTTTTTCACATTTATCAGAGCAATGAATCTGAACAGAGTTTTGGGCTTGCCTTAAAAAAAAAAGCTTTCAATGATTTTTAAATTCATTCAATAAAATAAGGGAAGATATCTCATTTTTAATTAACTTTCTTTTTTATTCTGGGTGCCCAAACTTATTATTTCTCCATTTATATAGACATACATATATATTCCTTTATGACCTCTACCTTCATAATTAATATTCACCTCTCATTTCGCTTTATTCCAGATTTCTACCATCACTGTGATGACAACCCAGAGACCAGGGGAATGCACAGGCATGGAATCACATTTATTTTTTACCTATTCCTGTATTTCAGCCACACAGCCACGGTTCAGGACACTCTGGAGCCTCATCCAGCTTTTATCCTCTCCCTGTTATGGCAAGACTCTCAGCCTTTCCAGACCCCAGCATCAGCTCTGGTATTTAAGCCAGAAGAAGACAAATGGCTGGTAAAGCTTTTTTATCATCACAACTCTTTTAAATCCTCATAAAACCATCTTAAAGTCATTCCAGAGGGAAAACCCTTCAACAGCTGTTTGCACTCCTGAGGTAGATCAGGATCTGCCCCACAAGAGTTACAGAATCCCAGAGTGCTTGGGGTTGGAAGGGACTTTAAATATCATAAACTTCCACCTCTGCCATGAGCAGGGACACCTTCCATTGTCCCAGGGTGCCCCAAGCCCTGTCCAACCTGGCCTGGGACATTCCAGGGGACCCTTTGTGGGTGAGTCAACTCCTGATGGTTCCTCTCATTTAGACATGAAGCCATCTTCTCTTCCAGTTCCTCAGATGGAGCTGGGTAAGGAAATTGAGGAGAAATAACAATCCCTCTCCAGAGCTGTCCCACTGACCTTGGGAGAAGATCTCCTGATGCCATTCCTGATCTCTCTGCTGTGGCTCCAGCCACCCAGGTGATCCAAACGTTGACTGTTTCTACAAAATGAGCTAATCAACTTGTCCAGGGGGCTCTTCCTCTCCTCCTGTCAAGGAGAATGCCTCACTTTGCTACTATAAACCTGAAATATTCACAGTACGGTGCTTACAACCAAAATCTGACAATTTAGCAGAAAGTTTTTAGATGCTTAATCACATATCTTAATAAAAAATCATACATTCCCCGCCGAAGTGAGATAGATTCTGATTACTTGTCTTTGAGGGAACTGCCTGCTTTAGAAAATTATGTGGAGTACTCTACTATTGTACCTGTCATACACTTTTAATTAAAAATGTATTGATGCATGACTAAATTGTGCACGGTGAAAAACAGACCTATTTTAGCTCAATTGCAGTAATGTCCGCATAACCCAATGAGGAAGCCCATACAATTAAAACAGGAAGACAGCCCTGGCACGGTTCTACCTTCTCAGGTCAGATGTATGTTCCACGGAACCAATCATCACAAATCAATGTGGCCTCAATCAGCACAAATGAATTTACTAATCTACTCTAAATACCTGCAATGAAGTCATTGCACTAATCTATTGTAAATTAAATATGTGGGGAAACGAAGGCAGAATAATGATTAACATTATTTTCAGAAGTATTTCTTGACAAAGTCTGCTAACTAAGGCAATCCACACCCAATATTTGAATACAAGAACTACGTGCAACCAGAAATAAATTGGTTACAGCCAGAAGGTTGAAATCAATGCACTGTGGACAAAAAAAAATGCCTCATGAGGCCTCTGCTAAAGGAACATTTAGTTTAGACTTACAAGAGGTAAATGTGTTTAGAAGAGAAAGAGTTGGAATTCAGAATAAAAACGTTATCGCATGGCAAAGACAGCATCCCCTTTTGCAGTGTCCCCAAGCTCATCCCTAAATGCCTAATTTGAATTCTTTTTTTAGGTTTTTTGAGACATAAAAGACATTAAGGTAGACATAAGAGTGTTTGTTTGCACTTAGGGATGTGGAGCTGCTTGAGAAAGTGTTGGTAAAAGTGTTTAAGGAGGAAAGATTATTTATAACTCTGAGGACTGGCATCATAATTAGCATTTTGAATATTTGATTGGTGGGCTAAGTTGTTTTCTCCACCAGAGGATTTTTGTTTGAAAGTAAAGGTTCATGTTTAGGTTAATTGTTGGACTCGACAATTTCCAAACTTAACAATTCCACAATTCTCTCCTAAATTCATGGAAATTCGTGCTCAGGTCTGAGCAAAGAAAATATGAAGAGGAAAATAAATCCGAATTGCTCAGCTATCACAGAAACAGGAAGTCTAAAAGTAGTTAATTTTTCTAGAGTATTCTCAAGATAGATGATTCCTCTTTTGCAAGTAAATATTTCATTTCTGCAATTGAGATTTTATTTCTATTTCTCCCTCTTTTCTCTCCTTTTCCATGGCAGAATCTGCACTGACTTTGCACTTGCATCACCCACCACGACTCTTCCAGCAACAGACAAAAATAGTTAAAAAATGCAGACAGTTTCTTGAACACTGTGGGCTGAATTTCATCAAATACAGCTCCTTGCATGTGAAAAAAAGAAAAAAAAAAAAGGTATTAAATGAATCAGTCTCTGCATCACTGTTTTCATTCTTTTTGCGTTAAGTGCATTAAGATTTTTCCAGCAAAACGGCTGAAAATGCCAAACTATCAAAATCAAAACTTTACACAGGAATAAACCCGGAAAGTTTTCATACTCAGAATCAAATTTTCACCAAACTCACAGACAGACATATGGAGAACAGTGAGAAAGGAGTGTAAAAATACACTCTGGGAAAAACTGAAAAATTTAACTCAAATTCATCCTTGAAGAAAAATTTTTAATGCACTCCTCAGTTTTCTTATTAAAATATCCCTTTATTCCTCCAGTGTAGTTCATGAAGTTTTCGGGCTGTGAGGAAGAAACAACATTTAATTTTAGGTCTTTTAATAAAGGAGGAAAATATGGAAACAGTGTTTTAAAACAGCAAAATCCATATTGCACAAATTGCTGACAAAAAATGGCCGTTTTAGGAGCTCGTATAAAGGCAGCCTGAGTTTGGTCGCAGGTGAGGAGTTATAAAAATAAAATTTGGGACCGTTTTATCAAAATGGTCCCAAAATTGATGAAATTCCCCAAAGGAATTTCGTCCTCCAGAGCGCAGCCCTGTGAGTAACACCACTCCTTGTTACAAGCTCTCTGCTCCAGCGAGGAACAACACGAGGAATTTTAGGTGTAAATCTGAATTTCATGACCTCTCAAGTCACATCCTTAAACCTCATTTGAGCAGCGTTTTCTCTTTACAAATATGCAGTTGAACTGAAGACCCAGAATTGACATAATATTTTTTTTTTTCCTCCTTCATTTTTAGGGCCTCTTCAGGTGTAAATTAGGCTTTTCAAGTGTCATCCTTATTTACTTTATTCTCTGCAAAGTTAGCAATCGTTCCATTATATTTTTGGTGCATTACATGAAGATGTTTCTGCCTGATAAGTAACGCTTGCACTCGAACAGAAGAGGCAGAACAAATTGTCAAGCCACTGAAATACAAATGAACACTAAAAAAGATCCTTGAAACCACTGGACTCTCTCAATTTTAAATATGTGCCGTATTTTTAAATTTAAAAAAAAAAACAAAAACAACTGCTTTTTTATAATAAGGAAATAGAAATAAAAATCAATGCACAGCTTAAATAAAGAAGAACAAATAATCTTGCAAAGAAATGCTGGATTTGTATATCATTATAAGCTAAGTGTATAAGCCAAAAGATTTTAAGTATTTTATATCGTAACTTAAAAATTTAAGGTCACAGAATCTTTTTTTTTTAAGGAGTGTCACATCTAATAATTTATTACTTTCAGGGGATGTTCCTAAAATAACTGCATAGTGTTATCTATAAACAAATCTCCCAAAATACACGGGGGTCATCCTAAAACTATAATAGAAAAATGATCTAAAAATTAAAAAATTGATTCAGGCTATTTTCTTAAGTATACCATGTTGTAAAAATAATAATAATTTAAAAAAAATTATAATCTTCAGAGCACACCAAGCAGTATTCCTGGTTGAAAAGCCTGAATATATCTGGCTTTGCAAAAAAGACAGTGACAAAAGGAGAATAACACCTTAAATGTCTCAAAAGGCACAAGCTGGGGGAGGATCCCCACTTCTGCTCCTAACTCACTTGGGCACTTGCAAAATCTTACCTTTCCAAGAGGTTAAAAAGATAAAAAAAAAAATCAGCATTTTTAAAGTGCATTTTCAGCCTGCCTCTTCGATTATAAATCTCCCCTTAGGTAGGAAAATTCAGAACCGGCTCCTTTTTTTTTTTTTTTTGGAAGATTAACATGTACATTACACAGAGCATCCGCCTACTGAAAATAAATGTATGATCTGGGAAAGCAGGACCAGAGCGGGGCTTGAAGATTATAGGGTTGGGTTTTTTTCTCTATTTCTGAAAGTAACTTACTTTAAAGTCCCTGAAACGGGGTAACATCCATCACACTCTATTTCATTAGTCTTTAAGGCAGCCTTAAATAACTGGGCCTAAAAACAGATCTTGGTTGATATGGCAAATATCTAAAAAGGATAACTCTGAAAATATCCTCTGCTGGGTTCAGCTTGGATTTCGTCCAAATAAATGCGATCACCTCTCATTATGATTGAGGAGAGGAGGGAAAAAGAGGGGGGGAAAAAAAAAAGGAAAAAAAAAAACCCTCAGGAAAGCAAAGTGCAGCTCTGTTTAATCCATATAGACATGTCTACCCAAATCCCTTTGCTAGTGTATATCTAATTCGGATAGGCTAACTCATCCTGGAATAATGAGAATCTGAAAATGTGGTGCATTTTTAGTATTCTTCAAGTGTATTAATGTACTTCCATAGGGGCTTTAGCAGGGAAAAAAAAATTAAAATATCTATGTATATATATGTGTGTGTATATATATATATATATAAGATATACATGCAGCTTTCCGAGCTAGGCAAGCTGATTTCTCTCTTGAAATTGTGCAGTTGTGAGGTTATTTAGGAGGAGTAAGTAGCTGCTGGACAAAGCCACACAATAAACAATATTTACAAGTCAGGTAGAGCTCCACAAAAGGCATTTCCTCCCTCCCCTGCCCCTCGAGCACCCAGAGTACCTTGCTAATGTTGACAGCCACCACTGAGTGCTAAATTCTGCCTTTTTACAGCTGCAAACAGACCTACCACCTCTGCAAGGCAAGAAATGTGGAAGAAAAGTGCTCGAAAATAAGTATTTTTCTTTTAACATTCAACACAATCCTGCCAGTTCTGCGTGACAGCTGCAGATTCAGCCTCAGCAGCAGCAAAGTGGAGAGGAATGGGGAGAAATGGAGATTTTGTGCATTTTTGCAGCTGTAATGCTCCTTCCACGTGTGCTGCGCTGGCTCCACACACATCCCCACTTCCCAGCCCTCCTGTTCCCTCCCAACCAACTCCAACTCCCCATGGCAAAACCCCAAACCAGGCTCTGCTAAACCCACGCTGCAGCTGCAGGAGCCAGGCTGGGAAATAAGCACCGAGGTCCAGTTTTAAAAAGCATAAAATTGAAATCGTCCCGTTTCTGGGCTTTACCCTCTATTTACACCGAGCTGAGGGGATTTTGAAGTTTTCCAAGGAGCCTCTGAAGGGAGGGACCTTGTGCTTTTTTGGGGCCACAACAAAATGTCCAGCAGTTTTGTGGGTTCCTCACACACAACTGCGTTTATCTTATTATTTTATAGCAAAGCAAGATTGAGCCTCCAGCAGGTCCTTCCATCCCCTCCCATGTCCTCCTGCCTGTTTCACCCTCTCACCTTCTCAGCCATGCCTGANTAAAAGCCCTTGGTTTTGGGTGTTTGCTCTCCATTTTGTACCTTGTTTCTCGTACGCTCAGTCTGGCGTGCAGACGGCGTGCTGAACTTAAGAGAAAAATAAACAACAGCCTGAAGAGCAAGAAACAGAGAGTCCTGCTCGTTTTTCATCCTTGCAAGGGCTCCCAGGGGAACCGCCTCCAAAGGGCCCTGGTGGCAGGATCCCAGCCGTGTGGGGACAACCAAAAAACCCCACAATGCCCCAGCCTCACCTCAGCACAGGCTGTTCACCTTAAATACCCCCTGCTTTTTCTTACCACCACCTATCCTCCGTTTTTTCCTCATCTTTTTCCTACAGCAGCACAGAACAATAAAGAATGCATATGGTTCATGTTTAAATATGGTTCTTCAGGCGTTTGAACTGGACTTAAAATAGCAAATTAGTGACGGAGTGACACTTTTCCTCTCCAATCACAAGGCCACACAGTTTATCCTTTCATTTTAAAACTCAGGTGGATATTATTAGTTATTATTATTATTATTGTATGGCTATTATTAGTTATTAGTATTATTGTTATTACTTAAAATAATTAGGCTTTGTCACAGAGCAGCTGATGCAATTTGCATCCCTGCTAAGGAATGAAAATCCCATAATCAGACACCCAGTTCAGAGGGCCACCCTGTTCATAGCACCACCCTTATTTTTACTCATTTTAATGTGTCATTATTTAGGTGATTTAATTCTGCGAAATGCAAGGAAATGAATAATGCCACTGAAAGGCAAAATAAAAGTTTCTTGTTAGAGAAGATAGGGCAGGTGACTGAAATGGAAAATTAGGATTACATGGAAAATTAGAGCTACATGGAAACACACATGGAAAATGCTGTGTTCAGATGGTGCTGTTTAATAGCTTTACATCACTGGGACATGATAAAATTCTCAAGATGTTTGCTCCTCCCACAGGAAATATAACACCTCACCTAATTCACAAGAAAAGATATTGCTTGCACTACAACACCAACTGCATTTGAAGGGCTCGTAATTATGTAGGGGACAGAAGATTTTATGAGATCCTATAAAATGATGGAGAAGAAAGCCCGACATTCAGAGGGATGCTTGGAAAACAGCATGAAAAAACTGAAGGAGCTTCTCTCTGCAGACACTTGAGCAAACCAAACCATGGATTCCCAATAAAATCACAGCAATTTACTATTACCATCATTATAAGTGCATTTACAGTGGCAGATATTAGTGGTGCAGCATGGGGTGAAAGGTGCTGGGTACAAAAAGGGGCTGGGTACAAAAATGTTCCTTTTCCAGCCCCACACAAGCAGCAGGGACGGATGGAGCTTCCCTCCATCCCTGCTAACATTCCAAGTGTATAAAATGGTGCATAAGCTCATGTCTGTGTGCAATCAGGACCTAATAAATCTTACTATTAAGTTAATGCCTTCCCCACAAAACTAGATTTTGGGAACAAAAAAGACAAATGAACACTTTAAAAAACTCCTCGTATTTTGAGGCTTGAACGTGCGATGGCCTTAAAACTTAAATAAATGTTAACTGCCTGACCTTTTTTAACTGACAAATATCTTTCCTAATTTAAAAATACGCTGGCCTATTCCCCTTCCCAAGCTGAGGCCTCCACAAAACACCAGTTTTAAAGGTAGTTTAGTTTTTAATGGCTCGGTAACGATCTACAACCTCATGAAAACAGGGTTTACGATGGCCTTTAGCTACAGAAACCTGAATGGCGCCGCTACGATTTTATTTGGTTGGAAAAAAAAAAAAAAAAAAATAAAAAAAAAAAAACCAAACTTGCTCAAGTGATGTAAGTAAATGTTTCCCTCCCTGCTTCACAGAACTGCACACGTATTGGGTTTTTTTATATGCCACTATGATAAAATGCTGCCAAAAGCCAGTTTTGATGAATGGTAATAAAGTCAAATGCCTCATATTACAATGGGCTTTTTTTTTTTTTTTAAGGAGAAACCTAAAACTTCATCATAATTCCTACTATTTGACCCTGTATGACCAAAAAGTTATAATATTAAAAAAAAAAAAAAGAAAGAAAAATACCCCAACAATTCCAGCAAGTTATCCTTTTTCTCTTTATCTCACCGAGCTCTTACCACAAAATAAAGAATAACACATTAATGCTTGTTAAGCCACGAAACATGAATGGGAAATAAAAAATTAAATTTCTTCGCTTCCAATCCCCCCCTCCTCTACCGAATGAAAGCACTCTGGTGAAAAGAACTGATTTGCAATTTGAATTTATGAAAGTTTTGAAAGTTTTCTAAGGTCTGGGGTGAAAGAGAGCAACCCCCAAGGGAGTAGCTTGATTTGGAGTGGAGCTGCTGTTGTTTGGGAATGGGAAGAAAGAGGATTTCCCACTTATTCAGCCTGTGAGATTTGCACTGGAGGTCTGGAAAAAGGAGTCAATTCCAAGGCAGTGACACATCCTGACTCCATCCCTTCCTGGTGGGATTCTCTGGTCCCCCACTTTTAAACCACCATTTTAGAGCTCAAACCTTCCATTTTTAACAAAAGCTGTAGAAAGTCTCTCCTCAGCCAGAGAAATTTCACTGCCCCATTTTTCCTACAAATGACTCAACCTCAGCCCTTCTAAGTGATTTTCAGACCAAGATTTTGCATCATTTCTATGCAATATCTTCCTTATTTTGCCTCTGAAATTGTGTCTTGATGAGCTGCTCTGAAGATATTTGGCTTGCCCCCACCTGTTTCTCAAGTGTTCTTTATCTCAGGAACAAAACAATAATAATATAAAATTGCCCATAAACTGACCCAACGCTCTCTCCACACTCCCCACGGCTAGAGCAGCCACACATGTGGCCAATCCAACTTCCCAGTCCATCAGAAATGTTTCACCATTCAGATATTTAAGGAACATTAATCAATACCATGGTACCAGTTTTAATACCTTAAGGAGAAACCTAAAACTTCATCATAATTCCTACTATTTGACCCTGTATGACCAAAAAGTTATAATATTAAAATATGACTGGCTATCTACTAAACATGGAAGATTGTAAATCTGAGCAGGGATTCTGTTTCCAAATGCCCACGATGACCTGAGCAAGAACAGCCCAGGAATGATTCAGAGAGGGAGAGAAGTGTCTGATAAATAAGAGATGCTCGACATGGGCTGGTGTAAAGACTAAAACCACGTCAGAAACGTGGATTATTTTAATCTGAGGTGTTTTCCTTCCACCTGGGGTTCCCAGCCATGCACAGTGCACCTTTTTACCTGTCCTTTGTCACCTGTTTGTGTCACTTTCCACTGCGGTTCTCTGCATCCCTTTGGCTTGGGCTGTTTTCTCTCTCTTACGGCAGCAGAACCTGCGCAGAGGTCATTAAGCAGAAAATGTGTTAAATAGCCTTTAGCACCCTTTCAGCATCATCTTCTAATTGCTTTTCTCTCCGTAGGTAGGTACAAACCACTTGCCTTAAAAGAGAGAGGGAGAGAAACCTTCTCCCGTTTCTTTAATGACTTTTATTGATGGTTTTGTTTTGCTCCTACTTTGGGCCCAGACTTCCCTATCTACGCTGGCATTTTAAAGCAGTAATTTATGTCATAGGTTGAACCACATCATAATGGCGTTTTATGGTTTATCATCCTCAGCTTTCTGGGTGTGTACCTCGGAGGCAAAAGAAGCAAATTTTTATTAACACATGTTTATACATAATTGACCATTTGGGAAGGAGGAAGGAGAAATGGCTGTGATTTACATAGTTTAAGAAATGTCTTAGAGCACCTCACCCAGTCTGGAGCTCCCACTGTGACAGATGAGCAAATGCCCACGGGAGATGACAGCATGGTATTTATGGTATTTCCTTCTGAGACAATTAAGTAACATATGCCAAGACCATAGGGATTATCTCTGAGCTACACAGTATGTAACTCTAGCTGAAGAGAAATATAATATTTTAGAAATTTGACAAACCATAGGAAAGAAAAAAAAAATATTCACCCACTTCAAAAATGCAGAACTTTTCCCTCACTTAATCAGATGTTCCTTGATTTTTTTTTTTTTTTTGGGTAATAAAAGTGACAAGCTGCATCCCACACATCACCTCGGAGCTGCTGTGCAGGCCAGGGGAAATCTCAGACTCACACACAAAGTGAACTCTGCTATCCCAGGATTAAAGGATTGGACAGCCCACTTGGCCTAGAACAGCCCTGATTTTACACCTATGGTAAGGAATAAAGCAAACTTTAAATTCCATACACTTTTCCTCATTAATGGCATTAATACCATTCCTAAAATTATTATTCTGTGCTTAGAAAAGCTCATGGTCCTGGATCTTCACTGACTTTCACTGTATGCAGCCATTTATTCTTTTGCCAAGCAGATGCAAAATTATATGTAATATTCAAAACTATAAAAACATTAATGATTCTCTATTCTTTTATATCAGCAACCTGCAAAGTTTAACAGCTTATTTATGAATGCACTTCTATCCTCAGTTATTCCTCAATTCCATGTACTGTGCCAACATTCTGCATCCATGGGACCAGTAGGATATAGATTATAATATCATAATTCCTATAGGTATTAGCAAGAGTGCAACCATTCCAAGAATGCATTTTTTGGGTTCTTATTTTAATTATCTTACCAACTTTTTAGAAGAACAGCTTTTCCTTGCACTGCAGCAAAAAGAATTTCTTCACAGGACTACTCAGTGAACATCGTTCTACACAAATTTGCTTTGCAAGCAGTAGAAAACAACATTTGCTCCACGTATTAACAGGGAATCAGATATTGGGTGAATGACTGCAAGTGCAACCAGCTCCGTGTCACAGCATTTAAGAGGTCACCTGAACCTCTTCAGGCGCTCTCACAACTGAATCCAAAACTTCTCATGCTCAGATAAGAGAACGGAACGGGAATCAAAAGACTTCTGATCTACCAAAAGATCAGGCTGCATAAAATCTCTTCACAAATACCAAAAATGATGAAGAGTATTGCTTTATAGGTGTAAATTCTGTCAGTTTTATATCATTTCTCATGAGCTTAAATTTCCAAAATCCAGATTGTTCAAAAAAGCTGCAGCAGCCACCATTTATTCAGCTGTGGGCTGTTCTTCTGCAGCCCCTCATGTAACAGGATGCTGGCTCGTGGCTCTGGAACAATAATATTGCTTTTTCCAAATTTGTAATCAAGCTTTCTGCATTGTGTGTTCCAGAGGTGATAACCTTTCAACCATTCCTGCTGAAAGAAAACTCACCAACAGAGGGGTTTTATGATTCTACACCAATTTTTTTGTTTCAGTTCACAAACCTGTGCCAAATTCTGAACTCGTTATCTATTTTATATTTAGCCCAGCAGATTTCCATTAACATGGGAATACATATCGTGGTTTTTACTTCAGAAATTACCTAATGGAGAGCGAGAAAAAGAAAGCAAAATAAACAAAATAATACACACATCTCAGCAGATATATCGATTTACTCCTCCAATACTTGTAAAACTCAAGTCAAAAGTATAATAAAGATATTAATTTATAAAATAGCCAAGATGTCAAGGCTACCTTTTCTTTCAACAGTCCTGAGCTGAAAGCTTAAATTCCCTTACTACAGATATCATGTGACAAGAAAACAATGCTCCAGAGAGAACATTACTGAAAGTTATGGATGGACCAGTTGGGCAACTAATAGGTCCTTAATGGCTTTCCAAAGTAGCCCATAATGTCTGGTAAAAACACCTCTGGAGGGGCTGCATGATGCATTGTGTAATAATTGTGGTGCTTCTGAGTATGGTTTGTGCTACGCTGCAGCACCGTCCCACCTATCCCGTGAGACTGCACTGGGATTCCCGGGGTTTGTTCCATCAACACCGAGCATTTTACAGCTGTCAACGTTCCTCGTTATGACATTCACTTTATTTCAAAGCACCTGGAGAGGCCACGAGCTGGGCAGAAGGGAAATACTGACTTCTGAAAAGGAATCTGGGCCTTTTTCTCCTCCTGCTCTTCAGGAGCTGATTTGGATGTTTGAAATAGTGACAAGGAAGCAGAGGATGCTGGAAGGAGCTGCAGCTCCAAATGTTAGCACAGGAAACACATAATCACAGCAGAGCTTGATTACATGCAGGTGCTTTGTTAAAGAGCTCCTGGGAGCCAGGGGTAAAACCCAAATCTGACTCCGACATGGGTTTTACCCCTGTCTCATGCCAGCACCACTATTTAAGAGGCAGAAATGCAAAATTCAACACGGAAGAGCTGTCAGATTTGAGAACACCTTTAAATTATAAAAATTTAGCACCATTAGTCAGTTATCATTATAATGGAAATGTAGTTTTCTGTTGTTTTATCATAGCAAAGTCTGACTCCGACATGGGTTCAAAATGGACATATTTTATACTCTTATATGTTAATCATTAGGCTTATATTGTTCTATTGTATCCATTGACTTCACCCAAGTGTGAATTCTCAAGCCCCCCGAAACATCATTTTCCATGATTCACACTTGTGTATACACAATAATTATGTTCAATTATCAGCTAATCATCACACCTAACTGTTGTGTGAACATATTATAAGTTTTTTTGTTTGTCGGTTTGTAGGAAAATTCTTATGGGGAAGTGTTTTTTTTATTGTTTTTTACTCTGTAGAAGTTTTTATAAACAAATCTCTGTGTTTCAAGGATAGAGGTTTTTTCCGCCCTGTCTCCTGATAATAGGAGATGGGGGTTTTTCTTCTTTTCAACTTATGAGGTGAAAAGTTGTTATTTCTGATTGTGTAAACTATTTTAGTGTTCCTTAAATGGAGCTGGAAGCAGCAGCTTCGGTGCTCCGGACTGGGTAGATAATAGCCCAATTCTCTGAATTATGGAGTCATGTTAATAAATCATATTTAGCCTTCTGATATTATTGTCAAGAGTCCTTTGTCACCGCATGGACCACGGCAATATCTAACAATCTTATCATTTCTCATGGCCTAGTACGTATAATAATGCTCCCAGGCCTAGCTCACAAACAGTGTGCTCCCAGGCCTAGCCCAAATACTATTCCCTTAATCTTAGAGTAATTTTAACCTTATGCTGTCACTATCACGAACCAAGTTTCTCTTTCATTCCTGTGTCACTGGAACTAAAGTCACACGTGCTCACCAGCATCTCCTGACTGGGGTTTTTCAAGGAAGCCAAATGTTCTCAGCATGCAGGAAAAACTGAACCCAGTAGTGAATTTCTCCTCGATTAACCTGATTTCACCCTTTGCTCCAAGTTTCTCTCTACCCAGGAAAGCCTTTTCCAGGAGCACAGGAGAGGGTTTAGCACAGAGCAACACTTGGTAGCTGTTACATGGACATATTGTAAGTTTCTCTGCACGCAAGCCTGCAGAAAAATCTTCTCATGAGAAAGTATCTTTTTGCTGTCTTTTACTCTGTATGAGTTTCTGTAAACAGAATCTCTGTGTTGTGTTTCAAAGACGTTTTTAAATTCCTCTACCTGTCTCCTGATTAATAAAAAATAAGAGTTTTTCTTTCACCCTATAAAGAGTTACAATCTCTAATTGTGTAAACTATTGAAACATTCCTTAAACAAAACAGCAGCAAGAGCTTAAAATGCTCCTTGCTGAACAGAATATAACCCAAATCCTAAAAATTATAAAGTCATATTAATAAATCATATTTAACCTTCTCAAATTATTGTCAGAAGTCCTTTGTCAATGTACAGACCACAGCAATAGGTAGCAGCATCCAGCCCCTGTCAGGAGAGTCCTGGGGCAGGAATAACCCTCCCAGCCAGACCTTCTGTTCCCTCCTCCTTCCCCACACCAACAGATGCTGGAGCCTCCCAGACACACACTTCTCACTCAGGCACCAAATATACAAGGAAAAACAAATTTGGATCAGCCTCAGAAATTTGGATCTGGCTGTTCCACCCCACAGGACTGAGGTGCAATGGCCAGAGTGAAGAAAAGCTTGGAGAATCCCTTGTTTTGGTGGTGCACACCACTGGAAATTAATATCTTCAGCTGTAATTATGACAGTCTGTTCATCTACTTTTTTTATACAATTGTGTTGTTATAGTTTGGCTACATCACCTCCTAGATACAAGATAAAATATGAGCAATATATATTTAATATAGAAAATTGAAGTCATTGAGTAGGTTCAGTGGGTTTTTCTCTTCCACTCCCCTGGGAACTCCTCTTTTAAATTTTAAATTTTGGCTTCTAACGTTTTGGGAACCGCCAGCATCAACACAGCACAAACTGACAAAGCAGTTTGGATCTGAAATTGCAAATCCACCGTGAAGGGGTAAATCCACGAGCTCTGGTGGCTGCTGCAGGCAGAATTATCTGTTGGGGGTATTTGAATATCCAAAAAAAAGGAGGCTCAGACAGCAGAACATCTTGTCCTGCCTCTTCTTGCATGACTTTGGAAGGTGTGGTCTCTGAGGTCAGTGCCAAGAACCACAATAACACACAGGAAAGGCCCAACTCTCCACTCAGTTCCCAGATATTTTCATCCTGAGCAGTGATGATGTCAAAATACAGCACAGGATTTTCTGCTTGGGTGTTTGGGGTTTTTTCCTTTTCCAAGAACAGGAAATATGGGTTGAGTACTACTGTAAAAAAAAAAAAAATCACACGTTGCTATTACAGGAGGGAGCTTGGGATGAGTGCAATTACATCGATATTATTGTAATTAATGATTACATCATGCTTTAGAAAAGGAGCACAGAAAAGGTTGGTATTAACATGCAAGACACAGCAGAGTGATATCAATACTCATTTTACTGTTCAGGTTTTTTTTTTTTTTAAAAAGCTAATAGCTGTCAAAAATACCCATTATAGGCTAGTCTATAATTTGTAGAAGTCAAGTAATACATTTTTTCTGAAGGTATAATGGATGCTCCATGGAGCAATTATTTTAGAAAGACAACTTCATCTCAGCTGTCTCATGCCAGCAGAACTATTTAAGAGGCAGAAATGCATAATTCAACATGGAAGAGCTGTCAGATTTGAGAATACCTTTAAATTATAAAAACTTAGCACCACTAGTCAGTTATAATTATAATGGAAATGTAGTTTTCTGTCGTTTTATCATAGCAAACATCTCTTAAGAAGCAATTTCATGTGTTAAAATATTTTGGCAAAGTGACTTTTGATTCTAAAGGGATACAGATTATCCAGTTTTATACCTGAATATTTTCCTCACAAATTGAATGTAACAGCTTACATCGTACAAGAAGGCAAAGCAAGAATATTATTAAAACCCCATTGGAAATTGTTACTATGAAACAATGAGCAGCATAACTCACTAGGACAGGTCAAGTTATGCACAAAAAATATTATTTTATTACAAAATATGACAAGACAGTTTTTCAGCAGACAGTCAATTATTTTATACAGCACGCAGCCAAAACACAGAAGATAGTTCTTCTTTTGACTTTGGCTTCTTTTAGCTACTAGAAAACCAAATTATAAATCATTAAATACTCGCTCAAATGGGTTTAGGACCAACAAAGCATATTAAAAGTGCTCTCAGAAAATTAAGGTAATATTTAAATCCTTTGCAATTTCTTTTTCTTTTTTTTTTTTTTCTCAGGGTACTGCAAAGCCAATTCTTTTCCCTTTAGGCAGGAGCAGAAAATTCTCATGGTTTCAATCAGAAAAAAGCCCTATTGAGTTATCAGGTTATATCAGATACCCAATAAATAGTTTTTGGCATTTCCCTCCAAGAGCTCAACTCCACCCCCAAAGGGTCATTCCAGGTCATTACCAGGGCTCAAGTTCATTTTCCTTTCTCACTTTTTTTGCTGAGACCCACAGCAGTTCCCAGTCCTCTCCACTACAGAGGAAATCTAAAGCTGTTTTATTAAAATATCTTTTTTTTTTTTTCTTTTCAAGTGAATTCTCGAGAATTTTATAAGCTGTCCTCAGTTTGCTTCAAAACTCAGAGAATCACTAAGGATTTTTTTTTTTAAATGTTCACAAGTAGCTCATTCTTCAGCCTGTCCCTGAATTTCATGGAATTATCTCTTCAAAAATGTTCACCCAAACCTTCACGTGGTCGTTTTTCAGGCTAATTAACTTTTCTGATGATGCTGGTGCTGATGACCACCACAATTCCCAGATTTCTCCTGGCCTTTCTGCTGCAGTGAGCAGAGAAGCATTTCCCTCTCATGGTTGGTTTTATTTCTAGATATTTGCTGAACAACACGGTGTGTGTTCAAGTCCATGTTTCACTTTAAGCAACTCAATCATCCCAAGTGCTCACAGCAAATTTTAAACAGGTTTGTGATGAGAAAACGTTGAATTTTAGCATTAAATATAACAATTTAGTGGTAGCTCTTGGAATTTAATGCAAGTTCTTGGAATTATTCTGGCAGTAAAGCTATTTCATGATAAGAAAGGAGGGTAGGAATGATGTCCCTCCTTTTTTATTTACACCTCCTTTCCTCCCACAGTTTTGAGATTACACCCAAAAGATGAAAAGTTTTCTTATCATTCTGTCCCTCGAGGGAGTGGCAGCACATTAACAAAGTGCTGAGAAACAGGAGATCGACTTCAGAAAAATATCAATTTCTTGTTTCTATGGCCTCAACATGATGTAGTATTGCATAACATAATACAAATTAAGGAATTAAATTGGTTTCATTTCATCTGATTTCCTGGCAGGCTTTAATGTGTTGAGTATTTACTAAAGAGGCAATTGGGATGCATGCAGCATTCGGAATTATAATTTATTAACACATCTTCAGTAGTGGCACACATTATCTTCCACAGTCTCACCTGTACATTTCTGGGTTAAATCAGGTTCCGTCCCAACAGCACATTCAGTCTCCAGATACACCGTGGTGTTTTCAACCAGCAGATTTCCAGCACTCTGCAACATTTACCTTTATTCTGCATTTTTTCATCCATGCACAGACATAACTGCTTAAACGCAGCTTTAAAATTAATGCTATAAATACAAATTTGGGGTTTGCAGGACACCACGCCGTGGGCTTTCCATGAGTCAACAAAACTGCAAGTTTGCCACTCTCCACTAAACAACACACAGGCAATTTACTAATAATGAATAATAAATATATTTTAATAGCTCCTTGGTTTGCTGTGCCACAGATTTGATTTAAGTGTGGCTGGGGGCTGCCCCATCCTCACTTGTGGAAGGGGCCGGGGTTGGAGCCTTTGTTTCAGAGAAACTCCACGGATTTGCTTCTAAGGGAGGTTTTCACCTCGTTCCTACCTCCACGCTGAAGGAGCACTAATAATGCAAAGCTGCTGTAACTACTCAATTTCCCATCACATAATTAAAATTAGCAGCGTTGGGACTTCACGCCCGCGTGCTCTACAGCGAGGGAAATGTTAATATTGCAAGGTTTGGAGGGAAGGAAAGGAAAACTCCCCAGTTTTTAACAGCAGCAGACACATTCCAAGGGTGAGCAGGGAGTTCAGTGGTTTCCAGTGATGTTTTTCAAAATCCAGACACGTCATTCCTGATTATTCCAATGATTTGAACGGCCCTACAAAACCACTGTGTTGTGTTTGGGACCTGGACTCTCCTCTGTGCACCACAAACCAGGAGATCCAAGTGGGTTTCTCCCTCTAGCAATGAGGACTGAACAAAAAAAAAAAGATATTTTAATATATTTTTACCACAAAAACTACTCCAAATACAGCATTAAAAGGTGTTAGATGTTTTTTTTTCTCCTTCATTTTACTTAAAGCTCCACTCAAGGACATACTGCCTCCTGCCTTCCCCTGACACAAAGTGTATTTACAGTAGGGCCTAAAAGTTTTTACTCCAGTTTCTCAGTCCAAGACTCTTGAATTCGATTAATGGAGACATTCGAGCACTTATGTCAAGTTATGCTGCATATAAATGGGGATAAAAGGATTACCAGGTTATAAATCAATTGAGAGATTCAGGGATATAAATCTCAGGGACACTGGGCTTCAGCCTTAATGGAAATGCAGAATTCCATTGGCTAATCACAATTTAGATTGCTACCAGATACATCACTGAGTTTCCCTGGGTGTCCTAAAAAATCTCCCTGGTATTGAGGAAAGGTGGGAAAATTGGGAAAAAAAAAACAACTTTAGAAGGTATCCCAAAAAAACTGCTTCCATGTTTTCAGCAAACATGGAAGCAAACTGTGCTGACAAAACTGATTTTTTTAGACAAGGAATTAAGCTACATCATTGTGGTTGTAGAAGTAATTGTTCTTTTTTACATGGTTAACGCAAAATAAGAGGATGTTTTACCTAAATTAATCTCTTAGAAAAGCAGATTTACTTATCTCAGAGAAAAATAGGCAGGAAGATAAGTATAGAAAACTAAACATGTACAGAAATGCAGAACTCGTGTGACAAAGTCATGCCATGGGCAAGTTGAAAAATGTTTTACAATGCTTTGAAAAAGCTGAAAATTTTTTTTTTTTCAGTTTTGCAGAAATATACCTTTTACTATTAAAAAAAAAAAAAAGATAAAGAATAATTCCTTGCCTTGGACAAAACAGAGCAAGACAGAGAGAAGGCTCCAACGTGCAGAAAAGCGAATATTCCAGGTACCCTGCTTGTTTTTTCTGGAGAGGGGAGAAGATTAATCGGGTCAAAAGGCAGAAATCTCAGACCTGGTGCTGAGGAATTGAGAAGGAGGGAGGAACAGCTGGGGAGGAATCAGAAATCTTCACTCCAGCACCACTGGGAGAGGGGGAAGGACTTTGTGGGAACACGAAGGCTCAGCTTTCCTCAGGGGTCCGATAACTTGTGGCTGTGTTTGACAGAGAACATTTCTGCTGAGTACTGGAAGAACTTTGAGCCAAGGAGACACGATGGGAAAGGGAATGCTGGGCTGGGTAAGTGAAAATGAAAAGGACAGTTCATACCCAAAGGGTCCCCTGGGAGTTTATGAACACAATATGTAATTCTTAGAACCAATCAAAGACAAAAAGTCGGAAAAAACTCAACTCTTGCACTGATTATTTGAGGGCTTTTGCAGGCTAGGATATATTTTAAGCTTATCTAGCACCTAATATCTTCATTAAAATGACCTCATGTTCAACGGAGCATTGTCCTATCCCCTAGATATGAGCGGGGTAAATCTATTTTAGGGGCTTTCCTTTGTGACAAAAAGGTGACGTTGAGCACAAAACATCTCCATCTCCTGTGGGTTTCCATAAATACCTGCTGAAATCAGGATGTTCCATTGGAAACAACGGGAATGCACTGTGCAGACACGACCCTGAGGGTGGCATGGAGGATTTTAAATTGTGGGGTTTTTTTGTCACTGCCAGTTCTACATCCAGGTTCCGTGCCAGTGTTTCCTCCACCCCCCCTGCAGAGCCTCGTGGTGCCAGCGTGGGCTGGGACATCACCCTGGTGTCACATTGGACACGTCAGGAGTAAAAACTGGGGCTTGCCATGAAAGGCCTGCCACGTTATTTTTTAAAAATGTGATTATTTTTTTTAAAAACGTGATTATTTTTTAAAAAACGTGATTATTTTTTTAAAAATTGGTTAATTTGAAGCCAAGGAAAATAAACAGGAAGGAGTGGGGGTCCTTCCCAACTGTTCCTTCATAGTGTGCTTTGGCTCCAGGCCAAAGAGACTGAAGGGGAGACCCTGTAATAAAATAACTTTTACTGAGGTTTTTTTTTTTTTTTTTTTTATAGTAAAGATTTAGAAGCACTTTGGTATTTTCTGACAAGGTTGGGGGCTTTTTGAAATCACCACCATTTCCTTTTTGCAAGGCAGCCAAATGCATACACCATGTACAACACAATTTAATTAGTCAATCATTACCTAAAATTCTCCAATGGCACTTCCAAATTCACGGTTTGGTACATTTTTATGAAGTGTTTCAGTTGTTATTTGAAGGATCTTGGAAATGCAGGAATTTTGAAGAAGACAGGAAAGAGCTGCACCCTCTCAGATTTGTTCTGCCACAAGACCAAACAACGTGTCAATGAAAATACAATAACAGTGGATTCACTATTTTTAAAATATCCTCAATAATTCAGAACATCCCCCGTTCAATGCCTTGTTTACAGACAGAACAATTGTTATTACCTATCTCAGACCTTTTGGATCCTCAGAATTTATTAAATATCTCAAATTTCATTCATTCAGCACAGAAATTTTAGTGAGTGCAGTGATAAGCAATTATGAAAGCAAGTTTTCCTCAGGTATTTAGTTCTAAGAGGAAACCCTCTCCCTAAGAATGCAAATTTACTTTTCAGCATTTCCCAATATTAATATCATTCCTCATATAAACACTAATCATGGGCCAGACCAAAGACCACTGAAGTCATTCCATGGCTTTGCCCATTTATATCAAACTCTCTGAAGATTCCAACAGCCTCTAGCAGAACACAAAAAGTACCTTGTAGGTAAAAAAAGGGGGGGAAAAAAGCATTTTCCTCAAGTTTGATTTTATCATCCTTATTATTCCAAAGCTCTTACAAAGGACAGCAGCTGTTTGTCACAAATAATACTTAAAAGAAAGGATTTGTAACTGTAATTTTTGCACTCTTTACTTACTTGGGGCCATTTACTAAAGTAAATTACAGCAAGGAGTGGTTATTGTGCTAATGCAGGAAGAATCTGCCCTTTATAACTGCAAAATTTCATAATAATGTGTTTTACAGTGTGTTCCAAACCTGATTACTCATAGAAAGGACAATAAAGAATGAAAGCAGATGCTCATAAAAAACCCTATGATATCCATGAAAAAAAAAAAAAACCAAAAAAAAAAAACAACCGACATTAAACATCACATTGAATGAAGAAATAGAAGATGGAGTTCTTCAGATTTTACTTTTATAATAAAAGGGGAGACAACAATACAGATATATTTTCTGAAAATATAAAGTTGAGGAGAAATCTGACTAGCTTGATATGTATTTGCAAAGATGTAGAATTTTGCAAAAATATTTATACTTTCCCTACTTCGCTCTTTTGAAGTATTGTTTTTGCATGATTCCAAAATTTTTTTTTAAACTTTTAAAATTTTATCATTATTTGTCTATTTGGTTGTTAAATAAACTTGGTTAGATTTATAGGACAATGCAAGAAATTCCCCAACTTTCAAAATTAAAATAACACCAGTAATAATAAAATAAAGGTTATTATTCATACTATAATAAAAATGTACTAATTAAATACAAAGAATGACCATTAAAAAAAAAAAAAGACATTTAGGACTCAACCCTGGTAGATGAGAAACTGTCAGGATTAGGATTTAAACCTGACCCTCAACTCTGAGCATCCCCACCAAGACTCAGCATTAAATCCTATTTCTTGGTACCACATGGAAAGAATCTTCTTCAACTTTCAGACTGAACGTTAAAATTTCAGCACTGGAGGCAAGGAGAGAAATGAGCAGCAAAAAGAAAAGGACGTGGCCACGAGCTGGACTCCAAAATCCAACCCTGCACTGGGAAATTGTGTGTTTGATGTGGAATTACAAACACCAAGTGAACCTGAAACCGTCAAGGCTTGATACTTCCAAAGCAGCCAAAAGTGATTCCCAAACATCTGCCTGTGAAATTAATATTCACTCCTTTTCATCATTTTCATCCGTCTTTCATTTTATCGTAACCTGGTCCTCAATAGAAAATTTTCAGTAAATTTCCTTGATTTCTGGCCATTCTGCAACATGACCAATACACCAGAATTCAGTGCAGCCACATGCACTGGAAGAAATTGTTTCCATTCATTTCCTTTTCTCCTACTGCAGGAATTCCTTTTTAACAGGAAAAATTCCCATCCATACATTTAGGTACATGCGTCAATCCATCTGTGTGAAGTATTAGAAAAGTAAAGAACAAATGTATTTTTGCAACAAGTTTTATGTAAGTGCACGCATATTTATTCATAAAATCAATGTATATTTACAACCTATATCCAGGTTTATACTGATGTGCATTTCCACCTCCATGTGTTCATGTATGTGCACGTATCAACACAAAAATAGGAAAATATATTCATATGTACGTATCCCTCTGATCTTCTTTCCTCACCAACCACAGTCCTTTATTCAGTGAAAGTTTCCAAGCATCTGCACATTTATTTCTGGAGAAAAGAAGCAGTTTGAGCTCCTGACCACCATTCTCTAACAAATAATTCTTTGTGGCTGTAATTAAGATGGCTCTGAAAGACTGCTGGGATGTCTTAGTGGTCTGGAGAGCAGTCCCCCCTCCCCTGAAACAAAATCCTTTATCACGTTTTTGAATTAATTATAAAAGTTAAAAATTAAATCTTTCTTGTGTCCCCCATAATAATCCTCCCAGATCAGTTTTTGTCCATATTAATGGAGAACACATCCCTAGTAAGATTTAATTTCAAACTTTTATAATTATGGTTAAAATTAAATCTTACTGTGGCTGTATTACACATTAACATGAATGAAAGCCAGCCTAGGAGGATTATCAATGGTACTCCAGCACGATTTATTTTTAACTTTTGCAATTAATTAAAATCTTTGGATAAAGATCTTGTTTTGGAGTGGGGGAGCCCCTATTAAGATGAAGCCCATGAAGTGTTTCCGTTCTTGTGCAGGGTATTGAGGATGGGAAGGCAAAGGCTGGGAGCTCAGAGAGAGCATCCAATAAATCATTCCTCCCTGGCAGAGCAAGGCTTAGTCCTGAGCTGCCTCTGCTCTGGAGAAAATGGGAATAACCCTCCAAAACTGCAGTTTGCTCCTTAAAAACACCCAAAAAGCAAGGACAGAACCTCACACCCCTCAGAATACCATCAGAGGCATCATCCTATCCCAGTTCTCCTTTTCTCCCTCATAAAAAAAAATATTTTTAAGAGTAAAATTCCTTTGCATTGATTATTTCTGTGGTTTCCCCCATCAGAAGTGAATTTAGGCAGTGACAGTGAATAGCACGAGGTCTCCCTCACACCCAGCTTTGCTTTGCCAGACAAAAAAAGGGATGAAGCTCCCAGGGATCTTCATCTCTCTTGTGTGAACACATTATAAATTTTTTTGTATGTAAGTTTGTAGAAAAAAAAAATTTT
>VXAX01005074.1:72947-103286 GCA_013399835.1 Leptocoma aspasia | reverse complement strand
TGGAGAATTTTAACTCTGTGCTGCCCCAGAACACAGATTTCTCTTTCAGACTGGAGAATTTTAACTCTGTGCTGCCCCAGAACACAGATTTCTCTTTCAGACTGGAGAATTTTAACTCTGTGCTGCCCCAGAACACAGATTTCTCTTTCAGACTGGAGAATTTTAACTCTGTGCTGCCCCAGAACACAGATTTCTCTTTCAGACTGGAGAATTTTAACTCTGTGCTGCCCCAGAACACAGATTTCTCTTTCAGACTGGAGAATTTTAACTCTGTGCTGCCCCAGAACACAGATTTCTCTTTCAGACTGGAGAATTTTAACTCTGTGCTGCCCCAGAACACAGATTTCTCTTTCAGACTGGAGAATTTTAACTCTGTGCTGCCCCAGAACACAGATTTCTCTTTCAGACTGGAGAATTTTAACTCTGTGCTGCCCCAGAACACAGATTTCTCTTTCAGACTGGAGAATTTTAACTCTGTGCTGCCCCAGAACACAGATTTCTCTTTCAGACTGGAGAATTTTAACTCTGTGCTGCCCCAGAACACAGATTTCTCTTTCAGATTGGAGAATTTTAACTCTGTGCTGCCCCAGAACACAGATTTCTCTTTCAGATTGGAGAATTTTAACTCTGTGCTGCCCCAGAACACAGATTTCTCTTTCAGATTGGAGAATTTTAACTCTGTGCTGCCCCAGGTGAACCCCAGCCCCTGTGGGAGAGACTCACTGGGAACGGTGGAGCTTGGAAAAAACCCTTCAGACCATCAAGTCTGATCATAAACCCAACACAAGTCCAGCCCTAAACCGTGTCCCCAAGAGCCACATGTTCTCCTGGCACCAGCTGGGGATGAGTAGAACTTAAAATAAGCAGAATAAAATGTTCTTTGAGGGTTTTATTTGCCCTCAGAGAAGTTTCTTCAGTCAATGGCTTTATCCTTCCACGATCAAACACCTTACACTGCTAAAAAGTTATATTAAGCCAGAAATTATTTAAATTCTCTCTGATGAGCCAACACAGAGTTTGCAATAAGGGCTTTGCAGCAGCTGGCTCTTTTATAAAATACTTTTTGTTTAGAATCAGTTCTGCTCCTGGATCCCTGAAAGTGTCCAAGGCCAGGTTGGACAGGGCTTGGAGCAACCTGGGAGAGTGGCATGTGTCCCTGCCCACGGCAGGAGTGGCACAAGAGGAGCTTTAAGGTCCTTTCCAACCCAAACCATTCTGGGATTGTCTAAAATGTGCCTTGGGGGAAAAATAAGCAGAAAGAGAAGAGAAGCTGAGAAAAGACAAGGTCCAGAGAGAGAAATAGTCCCAGCCAGAGTCTGAATTAAATCTATGGAAGCGATCACACTTGGCTGCAAACAAAAGCAATGCCTCCATCCATGATTCTTTCAGCAATCAGGAAATGGGAACTAGCCCATTCTTTGGAAATATGAAAGTATTTATATTGCATCAAAAGTGTCCGATTCCACTATCGTGTTTTTCTTCTAAGAAAAACCACAGAGCTCAAAAACTTTGGGTAACCTCGTTCTTTTCTCAGTTATTTGCTTTAAGTTACACAGAAAGAATATCTCAGTTTGTGCTTCCCAGAAAATATCACCTGAAAATCAAAATATTTGTGAGAAACACTAAGAGGAGGGTCTGATTTTGATATGGAGAGGAGGCCAGGAGGAGCGGGGAAAACATCACCTGCACATCCACCTTGGAAAAACAACAACGTTGCAATGAAAACTTGAATGGCTTTTATAAAACCAGAGGCTGAGACATCCTCTCTTGTTCCTGTGTCCTTAAGGAAATAATTTTATTTCTTTTTGGTGTTGTATTTAATTTAATTTAATTAAGGCATTCAGTCATCCATCAGCTAAAGTTCTTCTGAAAGAAAAGTTGGAAATACCTCATTTTTGATAATTATTAAGCACAGTATTATTGAATATATCAGTGAAAGGAAAGTTATTCATAATAGCAATAAACTCATAGATATCTATATTCATAAGGAGGGGTTTTCTCCTCTCTTACTCTTCCCAAAATGAAAGAGTATCCATGTATGATATTTCCATGTAGGAATATCACACCCAGTCCTCAAATAACAATTCTGGGCAGCTCTGACACCACGAGGAATAAGCAGTTCTACAAAGAAGGAGTGAAAATCACTCCAGGAAAGCTTCAACCATTCAATGAGATTTTATTAAACAATCTCCTCCTGATTTGCTGATACCTCTTTGAATTATGCAGAGATGGGCACTGAGGCTCTTTTTTTGTCCCCTCCTCTGCCATCCTGTGAGCAGTGGTGTCCCATGCCAAGAGCCTTCCTTACCCACCGTATTCCACTGGAAGCAGTTACCTACATCTAAGCAAAGATATTTCAGATCGTCTTGAAATAATTTCAAAAATAAAAATAAAACAGCAAACAGGTCACTCGTGGATTTGCTTCCCTTTCCTTGCTTGTTGCCCTGACATTCCTGACTGAAAGCCGTAATTATTTATTTGGGAAAGCCCTGTAAGCCATGTCACCACGAGTGCCAATGAATTTTCTGGGAACTGTTTGAAATGTTTCCAGTTAAGCCCTGGACTTAACATCTCAAGAAGAAAAACTGATGTTTCTACCACATATTTTATTAAGCCCTTTAGGTCCTTTTACAAGAGAGGAAATACCAATTAACGTATAATTTAGCAGAACAAAATATTATCCCATTTCAACCAGTACCCACTTCCTTGAAGTTTATTCAAGCATTAATAACCATTTAATGCAATTTAACTACACTGAGGTATCCGTTACATTAATATCATATATCCATCAGGAAATTAGAGTTTTGTCTCTATGAATTTTGTATTACAAGAAAGTCTTTATAATTTTATTCTGCACTTTATGGTGGCTAATTTAAGTTTGAAAATGGTTCAGATAACTTCCCAGTCTCTCTCTTCTGCACTCTAATATGACTAACAAATTGTTACTGATGTTAAAAGATCATGAACACATCATTTATTAAACAGGGCTGGAGAGAGAAGTTTGAAAGGAGAGTGCATTTCCCAGATTATCCCTGTGTTTCCAGGAGCTGACATCCAACCAAGGCTACAAACTCCATGGGCTGGGATGCTCAAGTCCCCGGGCTCCACAGGAGTGGAAACAAACTCAAAAAATATTCTTGAACTGACTCCCTCAGCCTAAAGAAACTCCTGCCCACCCTCCAGTAATCTTTACCGTGGGCATTGGGCTGGAAGTCCGGTGAAAAAGAGATTTTCCCCATCCTACCTGGTCTGGGGATCATGGATCAGTGATGCCCATGAGAAAAGGGAGTTGAGCTCAATGAGAACCCAAAGCAAAACAGAAAATATTCCTAAAATCCTCAAATATGAGACAAGCACAGGTAGGTACAGCTCCTCTGAAGATTCCTCAGAGAGACAGAATGATTTTGACTATTGCAGCACCTGTTTGTACATCTATTTAAACTCAAAGGTGTTTTTACCTTTTTATTTTGTCAAAATATCAGAATGTACACCTAGCACTGATGAAAAAAAAAAAAAACAGAAATAAAATCTGAGACAATGTAAACTGGTAATTGATTAAAAAGTTGATTTTGCTGTTAAAGGTTTTTACTGGTATTTAGTGTTTAATTCTGCATCATGGATTTTACCTGAGTATTTACTCAAATTTTTAAAATCTTCCTCTCCCTGTTCAAGAGGAATGGGAACACAGATTTCTCTTTCATATTGGAGAATTTAAAGCTCTTTGTTGATGACTCCTGTTCTTAATAAGTATTTCCTAAACTGCAATTCTTTATCTGTCTTTACATATGTTTGTGCCTAGCAAGATGAGCAATAAATCTTCATTCTGACATATTATTTTATATTGATTCTAGAATATTTTCGCTTTTACAACCTGCTCTGCTCTAAAGCATAACTTTTCAGACATGCATCTCTTGCTCATCTTATGAGTGCTTTGGAGGGAAAATTTTCAGTCACCACTCCTTAAGCCACTGGGAAAAAAAAAAAACAGATGCTTTTCAAGCACTGAGGATTAATTTAGAAAGAAAAGAGTTGTGTTCTGCTTATTCTATCCAAAAAGTTCTTTATGTGTTGGTTTGAGGGTCAGCGCACCTGGATTAGCTGGAAAATCAGCCCAATTTCAAGCATTAGGAAAAGAGACAAGATCTGTAGGAATTATCCCATAAAAAGGGACAATTGTCCCACAAAAAGGGTTTTTTGAGAGCTTGGGATGGAGGGAAGTGACCAGCCCAGTGAGAAGAACCCAAAAAATGGGTTGGACCCTTTCCCCATTGATTTCCACATAAAAACAAATTCCTAGAGCACAGATTATAACCTTGGCTGTTGGAGGGAAGAAGTCTTTGCTATTGATGCCTCAAGCTTTGGCTTTTATATTTTTCAGATTCTGTGCTGCTTTAGTGTGTGGGGCTGGGCTCACATGAAGGGATGGTGAGCTCTCTGCACAGAGCAGGGACACAAAACAATTCCTTCTCCAGCTGGGGACCAAGGACAAATGATGCAAATCTCAGCCCAAGAGCACAAACAACGTGGGCTGAAGAGAGAAAAACAAGAAGGATGGGACTTGATGGGCTAAAGCTGGAATTGGACAATGAACTCCAATGTGCAAATGGAGCAGAACTGATAAAAGTGCCAGAGCCCGTGCCCGGTGTCCATTTTGGGACCATTTTGGTTGATCTTGGGTGCAGCCCTGGCTGGGCTCTTGTGCTGCCCAAGGTGGATCCATGGAGGAAACCCTTTGAATAAATCCCTGCTTTATTCTGGAACTGCCCAGCCCCTGCTCCAGGGCAGCCTGAACAAGGCATCACTATAAAGCCTTTGAATGAATAAATGCTACAGAATATGCTGCTTTTTATGTCTCAACCAACAAGACAAGCATAAATAAGCTTGCAAACCTCTCAAAAGCCACCAAACACAAAATATTGTAATGCTGCTATCCCGCAATTTCCATACCCTGGAAAAAACCCTACCCTGAGCAAGCACTGCTTCTCCTCAGCCCCTTTTCCAGCACAGTGCATTTTTCTGTGTCAGAAAATTACAGACTCTGTAAATATCTGAAGATAAATTTTCCTGGGGTGCATTACTGAGTCACCTGGATGCCTAAATGAGACGGCAGAGAGTGTAGGAGAGTCCATATTAAATTGCTTTTACTGACAGCATCACTACAGAATAAAAGATATCTGTCACATTGTTGATGTGAATCTCCTCCTTATTGTGCCTTTTGGCATCTGTGGGTTGTTAAAGAAGCCTGAAACTGCCTTTTCTGCAAATTCTTTCAACTCTTTAGTTCTTTTTATTTGTCCAGCAGGCTTTGGGCTTGTTAAGCTTTGCCTATTGAGGGGAAGGAAAAATAGGCCCAATGTATTTTATAATTCCAGAAATGCTCTCTGGCCAGAGGGAAGTGGCCAAACTCTTTGGCGGGAGAGTCAGCAACAGCAGACAGAGCCCAAGTTCAAGAGTTAGAGAAATAACATAATTTAGATATCATAATTACCTTGGTTTTAATTGTTTGGTGCGCATTAAATTTCCTCCTGCAGTAGCACTGACAGACAGGTGGAAAACTTCAGCATTTGTGTGAAAAGAGCCCAATAATGCCATTTAATAGAGGAAAGCAGCACAGGACACGCTCAGAGACCCTGAAGTTGATATTTCTTTCATCTGTATTACAAAGTGTTGCACAAACAAAAATATACACCACTGCAATATGCAGAGAGGAAAAACTGGCCAAACACAAAAAAATAAAGCAAGAGCTACCAGTATCTGTCATGTTGCAATGATTTGTGTTGGTATAAATTAATTATTCTTCTGCATTTAAACACATCCCAGGATTAAAATTGTGGTTACACCAGAAGTTGCCACCCAGGTCCTGCTTAATGAAATTATCAACACAATTAGCTCGAATAATCTCTGCTTTACTTTAGCCACCCCTAAAACAGAAAATATATTTACCAAGCTTCAGCCTGGAGGAAAAAAAACAGACACCAGAAACAACATTGATGTGAAAGGAAATAATAAGTGACTGCCAGCATGGTTTACTCTGCCTAAAATTCTCCTTTTGATGAACTTCAGCAGGATTTTAACCAATTTCTTAGTCTTGCAAAGCACACATATATAGAGTTTGTGGTTTTCCTCGTATACATATTTTTCCATCAATTCACAATGGGAAAAAAATAAAACAGCCTGAATTCCTCATAGAAAGCTTAATAATGCTTCAATACATCAGCAATCCCACATCATACAGCAACACTAAATCACTGTAGAAATACGAAACTCTTTTAGATGTAATAATTAATTAATGATTCAGGCTGCAGCTCTCATTTGTTGTACCTTCTGCCATTTAATTCAATTCTAAAAGTAAAATATAATTCAGTAAACCTTTGAGGGAAAACCAGATATTTTCAATATCTTATGGATACGGCAGAATATATAATTAAAGTAAGACGGACCTATAGGAATGTAAAAAAAAAAGTCTTGCCTAATAAAAATCACTACTCAAACTAGTCAGTTTAGGATATACAATATATTGCAGTGAAGTACAGTATCATTAGTTCAATTAAACCTGCTTAAAAATAAAATTAAACTGTTCAGAGAGAAATACATTTCAGTGTTCTATGACAAAAAGATGCATCTCAAGCACAGTTTAATATGTCACCAACTTTACAGATTTCCACTCTAATAAAATCCACTTGTGAACCTCTCCTAATAAAAGACCTACATGCAAGAAAAAGTCAACTTACACAGTTTTTATTTTTAAACTGGTACACCAATAAAATGAGAGGAAAGAACACAAAGAAGGAGAGAAAAAAATTGAAAAATAAAAGAGCTATATAGAAAGGGAGCATTATGCAGGAAAATATTTAAAATGTTTTAATATAACAACCTAAGATGATGTTTTTCCTTATCAGACCTGTTGAGTGACAAGTGACGTGAAGTGAAACTTCAGCCTAAACTAATTTTTACTAATAACACAAATTATAATGAATATGTGCCTTTTGTCAATGACCTTTTTTTGATATTCTGATTGTATCCCACTAATGAGACCCAGGCTGGGAAGAGCTTTGAGGTCCCCATGTCCCTGAAAATGTGCCACCACTTTGTGACAACAATTTGCTATGAGGAAAATGCAGACTGAATTCCTCCACAGAAACACCCATAAAATCTTCAGTGCCACTAACAGGTTTTACAGCATTCAGTTGAGGGGATAGAGAAAAGTGAAAATTCTCATCTATTACAGCAGATGAAAAGCCAGAGAGGCTAATGTATCTTCCCTTAAATGTTTATCCTGGATGTTTGCTATAGTATTAAAATCAAAATATAGAGAATTTACTTAATGTACACAGGAAAACACAATTTTTTGGGTACCATTTCAAAAATGATGGGTTCTACTGCTGCAGGGCTTTGTCTAATGAGCAAAAATCCATTAAAACCTAAATTTTTGTCATTAACTTCACTAATCCACCATTTGAACGTTTGTTTTAAAGGCCTCATTGGATCTTAGAAGACAAATGGAAATGAAACATATTCTGGAAATGAAACAAAGAGATCACAAGTGAGACAGAGTCGTTGATCTGTCTGAAGGCTGCTCTCGTGTGATGCTCTGCTCCCTGACAATATTTCAAGGTAAGAATGACCTTGGAATGACTCATTCCAACCCCTGCATAAGCCAGGCCCACAGTAATAATTTTCTTTTATATATTAAAAAAACCCTAAATGAACAAACAACAGAAAACTACGTGAAACAGCAAGAAAACCTCTCAATTTTTGCAGGTTACAGCAGTGAGCTTTGGTCAGGAAAAGGAAATAACCCAAACCAGAGTTGGAGAATTCCCATATTCAGCCTGCTCCAAGCAACTCAATCCCGATGTCCCGGATTATTCCCAGGAATCAGATGAAACAATGAATCCCAAACCATCTTCCTTAATTGATTTACACTCCTAGACATGCAAGATTCAACAGATATTAATTGAAATTCAAGCTAAGTTGGTCAGAGAACTAGTTCCTAAAATGCTTTATTCAAGGAGCCCGAGAGTCTGAATTTCTTTCTTCCACCATCATTATTGGAAATAAATTAGTGCTGATGGATCAGCAAAGCACTGATAAGAAATCAAAGATTCAGTAAGTTATTTTTTCCACTTTGGAGCACTGTGGGAGAACAAAATGACATGTTTTGATGTGCAGCCCTGCTGTAGCTACTGCAAGAGTTACAAGTTATGAGTTCCCAAACTTTTCTACAATTGCTTTTATAATCTCTTTCTTTTAATATTCCTTTTTTAGGCTATAACTTTAAAATTCTCTCTAAACCAATTGAGAAGCAGAAAAATAAAAAGGCAAGAAATCCAGGGATTTTACAGTAAAAGCTATAACTGCAAATTTTTTTTTTTTTTTTGAGTAGTTCTTCTGCTAAAAAGCAGAAGGGAGAGAAAGCCGAAATTTGAAAGTGTTGAAGGGAAATAGGCCCTTTGTTGAATATATTAAAGAAAAAGCATTGATATGGAACTTCTCAGTGTGCTCTCTAAATTCTTTAATACCACATGGCACGATTCACAGCTTCTGTTTTCTTAGCACAGCTTCTCCTAAACTTTCCTTTCGAGACGTTGCCCGAAGTTTTCTCAGGCATGTGAATGGGATTTCTCTTGGCCTGATAGTTCTGCCACACATTTTCCCCTTCCAGTGACTATTAAGCATTCTCAGGTGCCAAGCAGTTCACATAATTGAGAATTTGGGTATTTCGTTCTGGGTTTATGCAGGGGAAAAATTAATCCTTTAGTCACTCACACTTCACATGCATTTGCTCAGAAAGTCGGGGGTGTTTATGCTTTCTTCCCAAAGAAAAAGTGTTTCTTGGAATTCTTAGGAGTTTGTTTCCTGGGTGTTTTATTCAAAATCTTTGCCACGTTCTTCCTCACTTCCTGCAAGTTCACTTAACAGATTTTTGGCTCCTTTGCAAATATTGTTTTTTTTATAGAATGGTGATGCACACAATCATCTGCTGGCCAGTAGCTGGAGGAATTTGACAAGTTTTTTCAGTCCCCTCATCGAGTTTCTGTTCTTTGTGCCATCTCCACAGCACTGCCCCTCGCTTTTCATTTCATCCATCTGGCTCCTGGTCTCCATCTCAGCTCCAGGGTGGAGTTCACCTCTGGGGAGGCTCTTACTGACACATTTTTATGTGCACCCAGAGATCTTGCACTGGCACAGGGTGCCCAGAGAAGCTGTGGCTGCCCCTGCATCCCTGGAAGTGCCCAGGGCCAGGTTGGAAAAGGTTTGGAGCAGCCTGGGATAGTGGAAGGTGTCCCTGCCCATGGCAGGGGTGGGTTGGGAACAGTTTAAGGTCCCTCCTAATCCAAAACAAATTATTCTATGACTCTATGAAGCTGCAAAGGCTCCTGAGCACACACCTGCATTTCAGAGCTTCATTTCATCCACACCCCACGCCCTGGGCTATAAGAGGTTTTGAAGCTGCATCCCAGACTGGATAATACCCAAATAAAAATTCTATGGAGCACAGGCAAAAATTTCATCAAACAACCAAATCAGGCAAAATTTGGAGTTTACTGAGCAGAGTAACCTGATCTGAGTTTAAACCCCCTCTCCCTAGCTGGGGATCCTCATTCCCGTCCATTTCTCAACCCCACAGCGGGAACACAGTGCAAAAATTGAAAACAGTTTTTCTTTCTTTTTCCCGAACATGCAGAGTGGAATAACTAAAAATCATCACCCAGTTCATCCATATTTTTTCTGGAAGGACTCTGTGTGCACACACTGTGCTGGATGTGGTCTATAAAAATCACAATTCCTGAACATGTAGCTCGGACCCTTCCTGGGATCACAAGCTCCATGCCACTCGTTCTCTGCAGATGAAATTTCTTAAATTTCCAGATGTCCAGGGGATCATTTGGATCTACTGCTTTCCCCAGGTACTCAAATTTCCAGAAATCCTGAACAAATGTATTTAAATCACCGAATTTCATGCTTTAAAAAAAATTCTAAGTGAGGAGAAAAAGAAAATAGATTTATCAGGGAAATGTTAAACATATGTTAACACTATACTCTTTTATTTCTGCAGAACCAGGTTAATGTTTTTATGAGACAGTGACAGTCAACCCTGTAAGCACCATGAAAATCTCTAGTAAACAGAGCACTCATCACAGAAAAATTGAGGTGAAAGGAAGAAAAATGAGGCATAAAGCAGCAAAATAAGAGGGAAAAATAAACAATATGAAGTACAACTTCATACTGTCATGCTCCAGAGTTGGAGGAGAGATACTGGACAAGTTCCCAAATAAGACTCTTAAAATAAGCTTTTACATTTCATTTATGATTTTGCCTTAAAGAGGAGAGTGAAGTTTGCTGGTGATATAAAAATTAACAAGTATCACCCATACCCAGAAAGGTGGAAATATGTCCTATAAATGTGTCATGTGTCCTTGATCAGATTAATATAAATGGAATTAAATATAGCTGCACAAAGTACAACTTCAAGGTGGAGCATTAATCCTAGAAAAACAGTAGAGGATGAGGAACCTGACTGCTCAGGTTGGAAAGGTAAATGAAGAAGGGATCTTAGTCTTGGCATGGATATAAACAGGTATAAACTGACTGCCACTGAGTTTAGGACAGAGCTAAACTCAGAAAAAAGCACAAGAGGAACCTCATTCCTGAACAGCTGCTCAGTGCTCCACACCACAGGCAAAGCACTGGAAGGAAAACACTCAACCGCTTTTGATACAGAGGCTGAGGAATTTCTGAACAGGATTTTAGGATGCGAGCTGATTTTTTGCAGTAGGCAGAAATAAAGCCTAAGCTGCGTCATTAGCCCACCTCAAAAATCTGTTAAAATCCTAGGGAAACACTGCAAATGAATCATATCATAGCAACTTGTTATACTTCCTTTAAGAGCAAGCAGAAGTTAGGAAGGTCAGGAAACCTCCTCGAGGATATAGAAGGAGACTTTTCTGTGCCTGGAGATGCTGGGGAAGAATTTGGCGAATGACTTGAACACTGCTGACTGGACATCTTTGCATGATAAGGACCAGATGGAAAACCCAGAAGAGACTTCACGAATCCACTTGCAAATTATCACTTAGCATTAATTATGCCCAGAAAGCTGCCTCGCGTTGACGTTCGCATTACCGAATACTCCAGCGGGGAGATGTCTATGTAAAAGTTTATAATCAAAGCCATGCAAGCAACTTAAATATTGCAAGGCTATAAACAGATTAAAGATATGATTTTATTGAAGTATTTGGGTTTGCAGTGAAACGTTTCGCCATTGTGCCACGTGTGGCTTTTCTGCTCAGCTGCAAACTCCAAACAGGCTGGAAAAACACAGCTTTGTGATTAACCAAACAACCAATAGCCCACAAGGCACGGTGACTGGCCACCATCCTTGTGTAAATAAGGAAAGCTTATTTTTGCTCACTAATAGGCGGCACACAACAATGAAATGCTTTTAATAAGTTTTTTAAGAGGCTAAGATCAAGGAATCAATTTGGCGGGTGTCCTTTTCGATGGCCGCACACCGCGGCGTGACACGTTTGCATTGTTATTTGGCCGTAAACAAAATGAAAAGATCTGTCACTGAAATTTAAACAGAGAGACTGGTTACATAAACTCCAACATTCTCAGCCCCAGTACAGTACAATCAACAGTCTGAAGAGACTGTACAGCTAAACAAATTTGGGGATGTTTTTGGATGGGGGAGAAAGATTAATAACCAGAAAATAACTCTTGGCTGCCGCTACAAACTCTTAGGAATATAATTTTAAGTTTGTGTAAATCCAAAGATTGATGCTCAAGCTTATGAAATAACCATTTTTCCTCAGCGTTGAAATACACACCCACGTGGAAACAAATCTTTTCGCTGGCCAATTTTAACAGAATATACTGCTTTTACCAAAAAAAGCAACTTAAATAAATCTGACCTATCTGTTCTCGTAGATAATTGTAACTGCGGTCAGCAAACAACAAATCTTCTATAAATGGTCATCTTTCCAAATTATTCTGGCTTCAGAGCTGGCTTGATTAATTGCACAAACACTGCGTGCCTCTGAATGCAATTTGCCTGTGTGGACCAGCAGAGGATGCCTGAGACATTCCCAGCAGTCACGTGGGAGAGGATTTCTCTGTTTGTTGCAGGTAAACAACATTTTGCTTCATCACAAGACCCTGCAGATCACTCCAGTCCCAAACAGAGCTGCTGCTTTGCCCTAAATGGAAATATTAGGAGAACTGGAATGAGGAGGAAGCGTGGAGAGGTCTCCTTCTGGGAGAAACTTCCCTTCTCTAACAGCATCTCCTGCTGCTGGCGGGCAGTGGGTGAGTGCTCCCAGGGCTCCAGCTGGATTTCAGCAGCTGATTTAAATCCTGTGCCTGGCCTCCAGGGAGGGCTGGCCCTGGGTCATCAGGCTTTTTTCAGCAGCAGCTGACACCAGGTTTGCTCAGGCTCAGGTCTGAGGCTGGTTTCTAGGTCAGCTGGGTGCAGACTCCTCCGTGCACTGAAATCCATGGTGCCATCATGGAATAAAATAAACACATGGTGCTCGTGAGCAGAAAGCCTCTTGTAGTCAGCTCTAGAAAGATGATGAATCACAGCCTAATCTCTGCAGTATCCACCTTCACTGAAATGTTGTAGGACACCATAAATTCAGGTTGAATTTTACACGTTTCTAAATGCAATCTGTTGTGTGTGATTAGAACAATGTCCTTAACGCCATCAAAACTATGTCAGACACCAGTGACAGCTGCAACTCAGAAATCAGGATTTCTGGCTCAAGGGTCAAGTGGATCTTCCCACTGAGGAAGAGTGACCAGAGATGTGGATCTAACTGCACTCCTCCCTCACCTTCAGGAGCTGTAACCATCCTGTCATGAATACCAGGAGAAAAAGATCTGGGAGACAGAGCTGAGAAGTCAGGAGCTGTGCACAGATAAATTGGCCACACAGCTTCCTGCAAAGCACCCAACAGCTCCTCTCCATAAATCCCTTCCTCTGGAACAGGGATATGATGCACAGCACAGAGCATGGGCTTCAGTCTGGGAAAAACCGAAGTGCTTGTGCTCAGGGGTGTAAGGGGTGACATTCCAACTGCACAGATGGGAATTGCACACTCCTGCTGCCCCACGTGCTCCTCAGCTCTCACAGGGACACACCCACGGCTGCCACTGTCCCCAGTTCCACCTAGTTTACTCATGCAAAGAGAAAATGGGATCCATATTCCCTTATGTTTTGGCAAAGGGTTTAGCAGTGCTTGTTCTGTTTAAAAAAAAAAAATTCATTGCAAATTTAGAATTTCAGGTCCCATTTCATGCCAGTTCTAAATGCCCCAAACCAATGTTTTTGGTAAATTGTGCGGCTCATGGCACACCTCTCATTTCTCCTCTTTTCTCTACAAGGCATAGAGTTAAATTTGACAAAAATTTGCTGGTTTGCAGAATTTAAAACATTACACACACACGCTGCCCAGATTGACAACATGAGCTGGGATGGTGCCAGAAGAGCAGCAATGATTTATTGGGTCTGTAGTACTTAATCCAAGAAATAAAAAGGACTTCTATGACGGATGAGTATAAATGAACTATTGGGTCAGACATCCATTTCTTAAAAAGCAAAATAAAAAAGGTCTGAAGCAAGATACAGTGTAGGGTTTAGTATACATTAATGTATTAGAGCTTTGCTGGTATACTCTGAAATTTCTGGGTTTTAACCAGCTCCAAACGATTATTTTTTTAAAAACCAGACTAGCTGAAATAAATATTTACCAAATCCCATCACGTCATACTGCCCTTCCCTGGCAATATCATCATGGCTCAGAAAACATTTACAAAGAATTGGGACAGAGGCTGAAAGCCTGACCCGAAGCCAATGACCAAATTCACGTTGTCAGCAGAGATGTGGAGTTCCATGCTAAAGCCTCTCCTCTTCTGCAAAGTAAGCAGTGGAGGCAGAGGGACCTTTTCCATCATCCTAGGCAGGATCAGAATCCACACACGGGGCCAAAGGGCCTTTAGAGCTGAGCGTGGTCTGAGCCAACACCAGGAATAAACCAGTGCTTGTGTGCCAACATCACGTTCTACCAGAACTTCCTTCTCAAAAACATGGTAGCACACCCATCCATGTGATTATTCTGTAATTCTGGGAGATTTTAATAGGAAAGGGATTTTATCCTTTCTATGAGTCTCTCTGGCAAAGCCTTAAGCTGCTGTGCTTTGAGCTTTACTCACCTGAAAAAAAACAACTTTTCTCTCTCCCATCTGTAGTATTGATAAATCATTTCCAGCACACAAATTTCCCTCCTAGCATAAAAGCTTGATCAGAAAGCAATAAAAAGTACAATAAATAGCCAGCTCCACTCTAACCTGTGTGGTTTGACACAGCTGAACAAGCTGTGAAAAGGAATATTGTTCCTTTAATAGAACGCCTGAAATGGTGCTCAAAACAGATTGGGCTGACAATTTTTGCAACCTTGGTGTCTCCTCCAAGATTTACAATGGCACAGCTCCCCTTTTTAGCAAATTAAACCTTGTGTCAAGGCTTAAAATTAAATCCAAACTTCTTTTCTTCTCTGTACAGAAGGAACAAATTGGCACCACATGCCAGTAGTCAAGGAGTGCTGATGGGAAACAGAGTGAAGGGAGCGCCCTCCAACCTGGAAGGCGTCACTAGTCAAAATCAACTGGGATAAACAGTCAATCCCACTTAAAGTTTGACATCTAAAGGCTCAGAAGATAGAAACATTCAAATATAAGAATTCTTCTGCACCACACGAACCTGTCCCGGTGCCAGCACTGAAACTTTTCTGTGCTGTGCAAGCACTTTGTGGGAATCTGCCTTTGGTAGGGTTTGATGTAAGATCCCGCCTTGCCAAAGCCTTTTTAGTTTGTTCCAGAGGGGAAAAAAAGGAAATACAACAGGGATTCAGAGCATATTAACATCACTGACTTAATACCACGTCGCCTACTGTTACCAACAGAACTTTTTGCCATTATGCAGGATTCTGGTTTATAGCATTTAAAATCTTATTTGAGCACATACGTCAGATAAAACAAAGGGTATTTCCAAGGACAGGCATATGAACTGTGAGAATAGCTTCAACAAAACCACCCAAAGGCCACACTATTTTCCAGTTAAGGAAGGCACATCATGTCATGATGTGATGATTCCTGAGGCAGATCCCGTGTCTAATTCAACCCCAAACCCCACTGTTTGCACACAAAAGTAACCCTACATTTCCCAGGTTAAGAACCAAACCCAAGCCAGGACTCTGAAATTTTTAGTTGTGCTCTGCTTTCCGTGCACAGAAATTGCTGGGCGGGGGGAAAAATTCTTTTTAAAATATAACAAAGAGGTTAAATATACCTAGTTTTAAAAGTCCCTCTATCTTTTTGTAACTGTGTAGATGAGGGAGTGTTTTAAAGGTGACATGATTCCCTGCTTCAAGCTTTCCATTGGCCTTCCCCCAACGTTTCTAATAGAAGTCCTTATATAGAAAAGATCAGCAGCAAAACATCACACCTGGTTATGGATGAAAAGTGAAAATAGGAGGGTTTTTTGTCCTGGTGTAGCGCATCAAAAGAAAGCATTCACTCCAATTTAACCTTGGTTTTAAGCATATTACAGGATGAGGATATAATTTCATAAACGAAACGCTCTACAGAGAAGTTTGCAGAAAATACAGCAAAATGATAAGCTCAGAACCCAGCACAAGCAAGGCAGAGATATTTAACAGCAGGAAGATACTGCAGTAAATCATGGAATCACAGGATGGGTTGGGTTGGAAGGGACCTTAAAGCTCATCCAGTGCCACCCCTGCCATGGCAGGGACACATCCCACCATCCCAGGCTGCTCCAAGCCCTGTCCAACCTGGCCTTGGGCACTGCCAGGGATCCAGGGGCAGCCACAGCTGCTCTGGGAATTCCGTCCCAGCCAGGAATTCCTTCCCAATACCCCATCCATCCCTGCCCTCTGGCAGTGGGAGCCCAGATTAGGGTTTCAGTTGAATACCAAGACAGAATTCCTCCTCCCTGCAGCCTCACAGGTCCATCAGGGATGGAATTAGCCCCACACACATCTGGAGTATCATCCATACTATGCAAATAGAGGCTACTTGAAAGAGCCCTGGACTTGCAGAGTAGGAACAACAAAACTGGATTGTAACCTGTAATAGTTTGAACGATTCTCACCAACATTCCCAAAATCTGAGAGGAGCAAGCAGTACAGACCATCAGCAGTCCCAACACCAAACCTGGCTGTGCCAGAAAGCCAATGTGAAGCCAGCTGGAAAGTTTTATTATCCCAAATTACCACTTTTAGAGAAAAGGTTTAATTTACATAGGTTATTTTTTAATATGCTGTTATAAGTGGGTTATTCTGTTGTATTTAAAAAATAAAAATAAAAAATAAAAAAAAAATAAAAAAAACACCAAAAAGAAAACTCTACTGCAATTTAGTTAAAATGTGAAGTTGTCCAGACTAGAGAAACACAAAACCCTGCTCCACGTTGACTGAAGAAGTGATCTGCCAACTGGAAGACAGAAGGAAATATCCCTGGCACTGGCCCACGCTCTCAGGTGAGCACCAGGGTCTCTGCCAAGCCAGTAATTCTCTGCTCATCATTCAACCTCTGAAAGTGCCCAAATTCCCCAAAAACCACCACATCAACTTATTTTTCACTGGTAAATAAACATTTCATTGGGGTAATTGCAGATGGCAGATGCAGAATTTTAAACAAGGATAAATTAAAACATGGAGCTGTGCTGGAGTTTTGCACAACTTAGCAGGAACTTTTCTTTCATACTGCATTTCTCAGCTAAAGTTTCATTTCTGTTTTGCAGTTCATCTCTGTGTTTAAATAATAATTATGGCTGTGACATACAGTGACAAAAGCCAGAAAACTCAAAATTAGCAGAGACATACTCTGTCCATTGTTTGAATGTGCTCAGCTGGTTTTGCTTTACTAATACCACCAAGACAGAAATTTTCATTTCCCAAAAACACAAACTTCTGGCAAGGGGTTACAGAGTGAAATAAATCTTATTCTTGGAAGAAACTTTTGTTTGACACCTGAATAATTTCTGCTGGTTTCTCTCCTTTTTCCTCCTTCTTCAAATGGACTCTTAGAACTCAAAGCCAAAATACAGAGCCTTAGAGCTATCACAACAAAAGCTCAGCATCCAATTTCTCCTTCCAAACACAATCTCCTTCTAAAATATATCAACAAATCCATCTCCTTATTAGCCTGCAAGGAACTGGGAAGCCTTGCCACAGCAAGGACATCTCAAACATTCCCATGTGCGATTGTTTGCTGAGTGGTGGGGAAGAAAAGGTATCAAAGCACAAACTTCCAGAGCTTGCTGTTTTCTGTTTGGAAGTTTTAAGACAGATGCTCTTCATTTTCTCTTCTAATAGACTGGCAAATGCTAAATGCATCTGACATCAGCAGTAATACCACACATTCCAATGGCAAATAATGAGTTTATTCTACAGTGTACCATTTTTGCCCACCTGTTTCCTCTCACAGATTACTCATTTTTTTTTCCCTCCTCTTCTGTATGTAAGTGAGAAATCCCATTTTTATATGTTTATACACACACATTATACATCTCCTGCTTTCTTTTACGTTGAGAAAATACAAGAATGCCTTATTATTCTCAATGCTGAGAGCTGTTAAGCAAACATTTTCTTCTCCTTCTGATATAAAAGACCTCCAGATCTTTTTCTTTGCAATCTGAGAATAACCACAAGTTGTTTATTTTTTCCCCAATCTATTCATTAAGTCACAATCCTATATTTACTGGAATTGACTGGAAATTTGCCATGGAGCTGTGCCTGTGCAGGTTTATTCTTTTGGTTTAGGGGACTAATTCCAGTCTAATGCTATTGTATCTGTTGGGTTCTATCCCACAGGAATTGGGCCCACAGCTTCACTAATTAGTATCTGCTCTGATAGGACACCGAATCCGCCAAAGCTTTGAAGTGGATCTGCTGAAGCCATCACCTACAGCGAGATCCCCAAAGACCAAAAGTCTTTTAAACACAAGAAAGCCAGGCTTTATTTGAATAAAATTAGAAATTTCACTTTCAAATGGAGAAAGCTCAAAGTGACGGGGGCAGGCAGGGCTGAAGTAGAAAGGTTTCTGCTCCACTGTCTCTCTCTCTCTGTCCTTGCTTGTGGGCTTTATTTTATCTGATTTGAGCCACTCACAGAAAATTTTGCCCAATTCTCTCTCATCCCTACAACGATCCTGGCAGCTTTGGGACCTGGCTGGTGCTTGCTCCTCCTGGTATGAGTGGAGACATTTGTACCCACGTCCCACCCTGCCAGTCCTGCTGAGCTCCCTCTGCAGCCAGGGAGCCCTCGAGGAAAGGATCTGTCCCCTGTGGCATCCAGGGACACGGCCACCTCCAGCACCCCACTGTGGGAATGCTGGCTGCTGAGAATCTCAGAGTTTCTGTGCTGGCAGGCACTGACCCCCAGGAGAACACTGCATTTCACCTGAGGCCGTGGAGAAGGCTCCCAAAATGGAATGACAGCACTGGGATTGTGGGTGTGGGGTTTGAATAGAAGTGTGTGATATCACAGGGTGCAAAACTCAGAGTTTAAGGTTTTAGAATACAGTGATATATATAAAGCAAGATGGAGGTTTTAGGGCTGAGGCTGGTCCTTCTTCTTCACCTTCGCCATGGGTTTGGGTGGTGTTGTGTGATTGGAATTCTCACTGAGAATTCCATGGGGTCCTCAGGCCAACGAGCTTGTCCCCGTCTCTAAAAGCCCCTCTCCACTCTCTTGGCTTTTCCTGCCTCCACAGGTCTTGGGACTCGGGTTTTCCCATGGAAAATAAGCTTTTCTGTTTCCTTTCTTGTTCATTTTCCTCCTGGCCTTGTCCTCCTCACCTCATTGGAAGGCAAGAGGGAGCTTGGCAGATCCATGTTTGTCTCTCCTATCCAGGGAAATCACCCGATCCCTGCAACCTGCTGAAACCATTCTTCCCCAAAATCTCAAATAATTTCTGCCCCTTTTCCCTCCCTCACGTCTCCTCCTGTCCATTTGCAAGAGCTATAGCCACCCATCATTTATAATTTATTATCAACCCCCCAAATTTCACATCTAATCCACAATTAAATCCAACTTCCCCCACCTATTTGCTACAATTTCAAATCCTTGGGATTTTTCTCCTCCCTTACTGCCCCACATTCCTCAGATGTTCTTGCAAATGGGCCATTAATTGCCAGACCATCTAGTGGGAAAACAAGAAAGCTGGCTACTCTTTGATTGCAGGGTTGTTGGGATTTGTCTGTTTGTGTTAATACTTCTCCCAGCCTACAGGGATGTCTCTTTACCTTTGTTCCATTATTAGTTTTAACAGCTGTATTATTTATTTTTTGCTGCTTTTCAATCTGTCATTGTTAAAAATCTATTAAACTATAGGAGCTGAATAATTTTTTTTCTTTCCCCTTCTTTATCCCCAAGAATTAACAAACAGTTTAATTAAGACAGATAAACAGAGAGATGTTGGTTCCCCTGAGAGGATTACAGCCACATCTGATATTTTCAGAAGAAGAAGGGCGTTGGGGGGAAACATTTATGAGATTTTAAATATATGCAAAGTCATAGTTATAATTTTTTTCCTTTTCAACAACTCTTAGAACTCAAAACCAAGTCATAATTTTTTTTTTCCTTCTCGGGGGGAAATATTTATGAGATTTGAAATATATGCAAAGTCATAGTTATAAGTTTTTTCCTTTTCAAGAGAATGGATTTTTCTTTCCACCTGGAGCACGGACCCAGCCTCCAACCAGGGAGGGCAGAGAAGTTCCACGGTGGAACCAGGATCAAGTTTTTCCATCCACAGCTTAAAGTTTGTGTGGGCTGGCTTCAGGAGGAGGGAACGCAGTGATGGGACAGAGGGAATGGTTTTAAGCTGGAAAAGAGGAGGTTTAGATGGGATATTGGGAAGAAATTCTTCCCTGTGAGGGTGGTGATGCCCTGGCACAGGCTGCCACAGCTTTGATTTGGCCTTAGTCCCCATAGTGCTAAAATTCAAGGAAAACATTCATTTATTTTAGTTGATACTGTGAAAACCTCTACAGCCAAAGCTGTAAAACTATGTGCTAAATAACCTCTAGTATATTTTAATTTCCTTTTTTTTAAATTAAAAACAATAAATAAACCTGGACATAATCAAACGCACATTTGGAAATAAGAACAAAATCTCCTTGAGTCCATTTTTAAGACCTTGTATAATAATTTTGGTCGTTCTCCAACATTAATGCTACATTGAGGTAAGGCAGAAAAAGCTGAAATCAATGCTGAAAGCAACTCCTTAGTTAAAATCCCTCAAAACTTTCAACTGCAGATGAAATAACATAAAAATAACCCCAGAAGTCTTCATCTATTCTAAGAAATTTATCAAATTAAACTGGATTACAGGAGATACACATTTTTCTTTGCTGTAAATTGCAAAATCGTGATCCAGAATGCAGCTGAGAAATTAAGGAATTAAGATGTTCAAACCAGAAATACAAGTGTGAAATAACAAGCACAATTTTCACATAAAAATTTAAAGTGGCAAAAAACACATTTTTGTGTTTTCTTTTGATATAATTATTGTATTAAAAGCTACAGGGTCATAATTAAAGCTCTTGATCTTAAAAAGCTATCCTTAATTTTTCAGTCTGATGGAAAAATATTTCATTATTTTAATAAGAAGAGTATGACATGTTTTCTATGTGAATTTTCTGAGGAGTTCAGGATGTATTTGGAGGAAAGCCTGTGCACTCAGCTACAAAAAAAATATAAAGACCAAAAAAGCCCCTCAAAATGCACCCCCTCCAAAAAAGTTAAATGAAAAAAAACCAAAGAAAAAAAAAAAACCAACACAGCCAAAATACCCCCACAAAATAAAAAAAAAATTCTACCAGAAAACATTATGGCTTTAAAATTTTCCAACTAGCTCCTATTTCTGCACCTAAAATAACTCCCACCTCTGCCTGTCAATAATTTGGGTTTTTTTGTTTCTCTTTAATTAAAAAAAAAAAAACAAATCAGCAATTAATTCACAGTGTGAAACTGCAGAAACCCAAAAATAAAGATGCAAAAACTGAAGTCCACTTAAGAAATCCCATTCCTTAAAGTCCCACGACAAGGCACAGTAACAGGGACAGGTTTTGTTATCGGTTAATTGAGTAACCAGGCAAGAGAAAGCTGAGCTTCAACGCCAGCCCTAAAAACCTAAATCCAAATACTCAACGCAAGTATTGTCAGGCTGCTTGTCCATCAAAAAATAAAATTATCTGGAATAAAATTTTGATGCAATTCTGTGCAGAATGAGAACTTTCAGCATATTTGGCAGGCAGCCCACTCGTGTATGCAACGCATAAAAACTGTAAGAACGGATCCTATACTGACTACGGGGTGCTTACTTCCCTTCAACGATAATTGTCTTAATGCCTGTTTTAATCAGTATTAACTACCAGCAATAACACGCTTTTAATTATGTTTTAAACGAGTCCTTTATTGGGCTGTTTTGGGAAGCAAATTAGTCAAAAGGAGCTGTTAATCAAAAACGTGTTACTGGCACAAAATAAATGTTCATTTAAGGAGCCATTTGAAATAAACCTGGCTCATTGACTCTGACAACCTACAAGGACACCGGGGCCTCCCGAGGATAACTCCTTCAGCTCTCTCCCAGCTACGCCTTGCTGCTCAGAAGTTGTAAGCAGAAGCATTAAGCAGTTCAGGTCATCCATCAGCTAACTTTTACTACTGTACTCAAGAAAATGAGCCTCCCAGGAACTTCGCAGCAGATCCGCTCCTTCATTAGCTGAGTAACATTGAGAGAGCTGTCCCTGTCACTGTGAAGGGAGAAATCCATCGCAGGGAGTTTTGCTGGTGTCCCCTTTTGTCTAGGAGATTCTGCCTTTGTAGATTCCAAGGTGTTTAGGCTGCAAAATGTCACTCCCACTTTTCAGCCTTCTGATGGTTTCATTCTTGTGATGGAGTTTCTCACACTGTTTTTTGTAAACATGCACATGTTTTTCTAACTGTCTTTTTGTTTTTCATTCCTTCTCCTGGGAGGAGAAAGGTTTGATGGACTTTGTCACTGACCAGTGTGGTTGGAGAGGTGGTAGCTTCACCTTCCAATCGATGGTTGTTTCCAGAACCCTATATAATGGGAAAACCAAAATAAAGTTTCTCTCTTCTTTGCCTTCTCTCGGGTGTGGCTGCGTTTGTCTCTGCGTTTCGTGTTGCTCGATAGAGTGACAGCAAAAAGTGGCATAATTATCTGCGAGCATCGTTTGTATGTGTTCATTCCCTTCTGCTGAGTGATGGCCGTGCCCGAAAACTCAGCCCCACAGGATGACATTTTCCACCTAACACAGAGGTGCCACTCGATGCCAGCTCATTGTACAGCACAGCTTCAAAGAGAAATTCCATTGAATCTATTCCACTGCCAGGTCTGAACACTTAATTTTGCTGCAGCCACCTGGTTTGAAGCATTTCAGTTTTAAACAAACTGAGGAGAGCTTGAGTTAGAGCGACGGCCAGGAGACCGGGTTTAAAGTCCACAGACCATGGTTCTTTGGCTGAAGCTTTGACTTGCAAATTTTAAGGCAACCTTGCTTCATGACAATGAAAACAAATATAATCATTTAAAAACTGATCTGATTTTACTCACTTGGCATGCCTTAGTTAACTCCTTCAAAGTCAACTTTCACCTCCAACACCTGTAGCTTAAGCTAAAAACTCACTGAGATCCCTTTCCCCCACGCTGCCAGTGACACAGAGTGCTGAAACAATACAAAATGAGTTACTATAATTTAAAAAATGGGTTTTCCTCAATCAGGAGCCCCTTCAGGACTGTACTGGAGTGAGCTGTTATTGGGGAGGCAGGTGGTTAATTAAGCACCAGCTCCCAGCGTGTCCTGACGAGACCGAGCCTGGGGGTGGGAATGAACTTGTGAGAGAAGCGATTGCTGGATTCACACTGTCACCAAACAACCCCAAAACCTGGGCAAAGCTGCCAAAAATCACACACCCCCAAAGCTCAGGGAATGCTGCATGGCCGCGTTTGGCTTCCCAAAGCCTGCTGTCACCCACAAAATCCTCACGGCAGTGCTCGTGCCCAACGTTATCACAGGAATAATGACAATGTCACCTTCCAAAATGCTGTCCCCAAAGGTGACTGCGGCCAGCAGCAAGGCAGGTGCCAGGGGTGTCATGACACACATTTCAAATGGCCTTTAAACAAGGGTTTGCAGCATAAACCACCACCCTTCCTGCCAGCCCAGCCATACCTACACCACCTTCAACCCGAGCCATTCCCTGCCTATCCAAACCAGAAATTCCAGGGATGACTCCACACCAGCACATCAGCCTGGGAAGCAGCAGGAGGGGGCAGAGAGGGGAAGAGGGGCAAAAACCTGGCGGGCAGCAAATATCTGGGATGGAGCTGCCTTCTCCTCCCGTTTATTTCCTTATTTTGCCAGAGAAATCCCCACCTGGCAAGCACAAGTGAGCAGAAATCACGAGCAACACGACAAACCCGAGCTGCAGATGGACCTGAGGGCCTTCCAAAGCAGTAGGGAAAACCAAAAAATTTGGCAAATCTTGACCCTGGCAAATCTTGACCCATAATTGCAATTTGTGACTCGGTGTGCTGGGATGGGGTGATTATGAAAGGTGAGATTTTATATCTGACTGATTGGGATTCCTTCTTCATTAGCAGCATTCCATGACGTGTTTAAGATCCTCTTATGGCCTGATAAACACATCTTGGTTTCATTGACTTATCTTTAATGCTTTCAGTATGTTTCTAAGGGAACAAAACGTCCTTTAAACACTTAAATTAAGGGCTTTAATGCACTTGAAAAATATGAAATAAAAATTTTACCAAAGACAGCACAGTAAAACACCTTGAGACAATTACTCTTAATGAAATACAAAGATGACCAATAGCTACTGACATCTTCCATTACAAAAGCCATTATAAATCCTCTGTCTCATGGAGAAACTTTCCCCACTTTTTGAAGATTTTCACCAGACCATAATTGCAAACCTGATTTTTATTTTATTGCGTTCAAAGCTGATTGCACTTTTTGATGGACTTCATCATGCTCCAAAAATAGCATTAAATGCTTTCCAAGATGTGGCTTTAAGAAAGTTATTGGGACTGGCAACTTCTTTTTCAAATTATCATTCATGGATCTATTTTCAACACCCTCTTTCTCAGCCCATTAAGTGTATTTCTGCAGCCTTCATCCTCAAGCCACAGTAAAAGGTTCTGTCTGACCCTGCTCCAGAGAAGTGATACTCTCCTGCTTCCAGTTAGCTGCAAAACCACAAACGTGGCTTTGATTTCGTCTTTAAGTTTCTGGAAATGCAGAAATGTGGTCTTTTCTGTAATTGCTGTTCTTTTTTTTTTTTTCATCTTCTTCCTCACACACAATTATTCCAGTCAACACTCCCTGGATTTTGGTGTGTTTGGGTTTTCATGTTGCTTATGCAAAGTGTCCTTTGGGGATCCAGTTCCTGCATTTTTAATTTTTTGCATGAAAAATGAACAGGGAGTAAGGAGATAACTCTCTTGGACCTGGTGAGAACCTGCAGAGATTAATTCTCTAAGCACAAATGTCTGTAACTACGAGATGACACCTTAAAGTTGCAAAACCTAAGACAAGCCATGAATTCCTTTTCTTGGCCCCCACAACAGAAAACAAAATTCTGACAGAAAGCTGACACCCAGAGACAGAATCTGATGGATTTAAGCACCAAAAATAATAATCTTGAAGTTAAAGGAAGATTTGAGTGTCCTACTGGTCAGTCCAACACTTGAAAACTCCCAGGATGAACAAAAAACTCAAGGCTATGAACTGACAAGAGCCAGCCCTGTCCTTCCATCACCTTCTTTCAGCACTAAGTTCACCAAGTAAACTCTGAATTGCAAAAGAAAGATAATTCTCAAATCCAAGCAACCAGGACAGGTGGTACAGAAAAAGGATGCAAAAAAACCATTACAATATATAAGATTTTAATCTCTTATTTATGATTCTTCCATAAAGTTTATTATAAGTCATTATATACATCTCCAAGTATCTCATCACAAAATGACATTTACAATGTAACCATAGCAAAATAATTCTGCACAGAACAATTTGCAAAATATCACATCAAAGGTAATGTGGGAGTACAACATAATTGTAGCAATTTCACCATATTAATACTATACTGCTCATACTTCAGGCCCCCAAGCAAAATAACTTTACAGACAGAATAGGTATAGGCAAAAATACTTATCTCTGTTTATATCCTTTTATCTCAGATCTGCACAGAGCAGAGTGTGAAATACATAAAGTATATTCCACATGACTAACAGGTCACACTACTTCTCCCAGTGAAACCCAGGGATTTTTGGCACAGAATTACATAAGTGGTCCAAATCCTGCTGTACATCTAAAAATTAACTGGTCCATAAAAAAAAAAAATCTAAATACAAATACCTCTAAAAGCACCATTGGGGAAAAAAAAAATTACCACTGAAATGTCTCCTATTCCTATTCTGTCCTAACAAATCCTTCAGTGCCATAAGAGAGACTGAAAGCAGCCCTGAAAATAATGTATTTAATGACAGGATGAAAAAAGAGATTGAGGGGAAGATAAAAATAGCCGCGGACCGAATTTGCACGGAGCGTAACATGAAAGTTTTCTCGGGGAACTGGCGGAGCTCTCGGAGTTGGGCTGTTGCAGGGACATTCATCTAACCAAATATGAGGCCCTATGGGAACTCTGAGGAGATTAAAAAGAAATAATGAAGGCATAATTGTGGGTTAGCTGGGAATAGTTCTGTCTCCTCCTCAGCATATGGAGAAGTGTGTCAGTCAGATGGCGCACACTGGAAGGTAAAATACCTAAGGGGTTTCAGCGGCTGATGCTTCTTTATCTCTTTGTTTTGCTTTCAAATTTCTTTTTTCATCTGTTATTTTAAGAGATACCAGGGCTCGAGGTATTCTCTGTGGGTTTGTCTCGCTTCTCTTTTTTTTTTTTTTTGGGTTTTTTTTTTTTTTGTGTGTGTGTGTGTGTCTTCCTCAGGGTGGGAAATTGGAGAGCCACGTTGATTTATGCATTAAGAATTGTTTCCTAGCCTTGCAGGTGGAGCATACCTGCTCAAACTGATCAGAATTATAAAGCTGAATATCTACAACAATTTTTTAAAGGAATTCTTAAAAGGACTGCTTAAAAAAACAAAACACTGTAGACCAGCACTCTTGATAGTAGTCTTGCATTTGCTTTAACATGTATTGGCTCTACAGGATTTGCTGGACATAAATTGCTCCTGCTTTATTTAAACTCTTTCAGATCTATTCTTTTCCACCTGGCAAAACAGCTCCATCAGACAACGTGGGTGGAGAGATTAAACTGATTTTAATGCCATCAAAACCAAACCTTAGTATTCATGCAGGCAGCACTGGCAGCAGCTTGTCTCCAAATGAGCTCAGATGACAATAGTGACCATATGCACCCTGTTATAGGTGTGTGCCAGGTGAAAATTATAAAAACCAGACTGATAATATTAAAGTGCAGATTAAATTTCAGCCTGCATGTGCTAGGTTAAGCTCAGCCCAGATAAAACAACCTGCTGAAAACCAACCACCAGTGCCTACCTATCACCTTTTTCTCACTCTCAGCATTGAAACACCCCTGTCTGTGAGACCCTCAGTGTAGTATTGATAATTTCTGGATTTCTGCAAGCCTGCTAAGTTTTTCTTCCCAAGGGAAAGCTTTCGCTTTCCCAGCAGAGATTTTACAAACATATCTCTGAGCTGTGCTCCTTCTCAAGGCCACAGGTATTGTTTTTCTGTTCTGCTTCCACAAACATAGAAACATAATTTTCCCCTCTCTTAACCAATGGTAAGAGGGAGCTAGTCTTGGTTACCAGCCAATCAATTTAATATCACAAAAAGTATTCCATTTTATATCTTAAGTCTTCTGAAATAAGCTTTTATAAAAAGCTATGAAACAAACAAGAACCTTAAACTTCAGACAATAAAGGATCAAAACCTTCTGGTGACAGCGTCTTTGTAATCACTGCTCTGGCTCAAGCTGCCACACCTCAGCCGATGTCAAAGACAGCTTTAGGCCCCAATGCAAACGCAGACACACAAAGCAGAGTGACACATCCTAAGGCAAATTGGTTTGGAGCTGCTCTGTGTCCCCTTCTGTTCCTCTCCTTCCTCCACAGGGATGGAAGCCGGCTGCTCCTGCTCTTAGAGAGCCACACCACCTCCTCACGTCAGCCAGCATCTCATCCTGCCCCTGCTGCTGGGACCCAGCAGCTCCTCGGCCCCAGGGACAAGAATCTGCATTTTGGGACCAGTCTTCAGCCCTCTCCCTGCACAAATGATCAAAGATTACTTGCTCTGTTTCCCTGCCTTGAGAACATGGCTGTTATTAAGGAATACAAATAAGAGTGGAGCCAACTCACCAAATTTTCTAGATTTAAAAAGGCCAAGGCAACAACCCACCCTTCAACCCAGAACACGTAAAGGATCTCTTGATATTTCAGAAAGAGATTGTAGGATCTGCCTCAAACCAGGCCAAATGCCATGTGAAAACAGGTCACCATCTCCAGGCTGACTTCTCCAAACCCCAGGCACGAAGAGAAATAATTCACCAGCTCATCAGCACCTCACTGCCACTTAGATAATGCTTGAGAGAAAGGAAGAGCACTTGCCAAAAAATCAAACAACGTAAAGAGAACTTTAGCCTGAGAATATGTCTGTGATTTTTGAGGTAAGTCCCAAGGATGAGTACACAAGGAATTTTGCAGAGCTTGGAGGAAGAAGCTCAGGAGCTGTAGGGATTGAGATGGTGGATGGAGCATGGCTTTAGAGGGATTTTGGGATAAATAAATTCATTGGCAGACACATAACTGGCTCCGTTGGTGGACACAGCCATGGGGTGAGGCTACAGAGCACATGGAATTCACCCAGTTTGGAAGGAATGGGGTTTAGTCTTGCCCAGGGCTTGGAGGCTGATATTTGACCCCCCTTTCATGTTGAACAGGCATTTAGCCCAAATCACAACGCAGGCCGTCGTTAGCAGAGCTTCCAAAAATATATTTGAGCCCACTTATGAAAATTAAGCAGAGCAACAAAATTATTAATAATTGCTAGGAAAAAAAAGGCAGGAAGTAGTGGAGATTAAAAGAAGATGATGTATTAGACTGGAAAGAGCGAGTCTCCAGAAATTATCCTCATTTTTTTTTAAGTTGAAATGGGTGAAAGTATTTTACAAAAGTTGTTTTTAATGAGACATTTTCTCTACATCATATCAGGACAGAACTGTGAACTTTTTTTAATGGAATTACTTGACAAACTGATCAGTGCCATATCACTGCCTCCAGACACAGTTCTTTTAATGATGTCCAAACTACTTAACTATTAAAATGAAATTGTGAGCCAGCACAGTAGGAAGTAGATTGAGCAAGCTGAAGATCAAAGAAGATACCATCACAGTGGCCTTTGTGTGCTCACTGTAGGTTTGCTCTAACTGAAGGGTAAAGCAGTGGTGAATTGAATTAGATTGGGTTGGTTCTGTACCAGAGCACTGAAGGCAACATAAAAGAAGGGTCAAATAAAATAGCACGAGCCTACCTTACCCTGGGCAAGATTAAAACTGAGTCTGGAATGCCATCAGCCATCTTGTCACCTCGTCTAAACAGTGCTGGGAACACAAAACCTCAGCTATTTATTTATTTATTTATTGTATTCTTCCGCACTTTCTATACACGCACTTTACTCACAGGCAAATGAGGTCACAGAATCACAGATTAATGTGACCTTAAAGCTCATCCAGTCACACCCCCTGCCATGGGCAGGGACACTTGCCACTGTCCCAGGTTGCTCTAAGCCCTGCCCAGCCCGGCCTTGGACACTTCCAGGGGTGGGGCTTAATGTCTACCATGAGATTTTTCTTGAAGAAAAATTAATTAAAGAAAAAGATGCTACAAGATCCGCTCATTTCCAAAAGAAATACGGAAAGAAATTCATGGAGCAGATGCAGAGATACAAAGTTTTCCCAGACACTTGGATACTGAAAAGGAACTAGAAAGGATCATGTTCTTCCCTCTGCTCCCATTCCCTCCTGACCTTCACAGCACAGATTTTTGGTACTGAATAAAGGGGAATCAATGAATTAAGAAATTAACTCCCATGAAAACATTAGAGATGCTCTGAGCACTGCCCCTCCTTCCACCTGCAAGTGAGATTAAATCACGTGAACTGCACAGCACCTCTGCACAATCTGCCCCTGACTTTGGGCAAGGCAAGCACAAGATGGAACCCAATTCCAACACCACAAGAAACCCACAACTGTTCATTAAAAAGACCTTGATTTAAGGATTTTGTATTTGCACCTCTTAACACCAAACCCACTCATTCCTTGTTCCAGGTCTTCACTCTTTTATTTACTTTGAACTTGCACTCTTTAGGATGATTTTCAGCTTTACACTCGTGTTTTTAATCCCAGGCTGAAACAGTGAGCAGACTGAAGGAGAAAGCACCAACATTTCAAGCAAAAGTGATTTATTTTTTACCTTTGCACTTTATGCCACAGCCACTCCTTCTCCAGGAGCAGTGTGGACATGCAAGCACAAGGAGCTCGTGCTGCAATTTTAAAATTTATTTAAATGAAACATAAATAAATTTTAAATATTAGCAAGAAGCTACAGGTGCTCAGGGAAAAGTTATTTGTATTTTATGGGTTTCATTTTCTGCACAGTATGTGGAGAGAATTAGCTACAAAACTTTGTTATTACCCAGAGAAGTTGCCTGTTTAATTCTCCTTTGTTGTTCAGAAGATTTACCTTTCCGTGCTGTTTTAATATTTAAAATATCAGAGTTTGAGTCTGGGCAAGGGAACAGGGAAGGGAGGAGAGTTTTGGGCTGGTTTGGGTGTTTTAGATATATCCAGGGGGTGTCCCAGGGCTTTTGAGGGTTCATCCATCCCTGCCAGGATCCCACCTTGCAGATGGTGAGCCTGGCAGGTCCTTTCAACCTAAAAACATTCCTACTCTGAGTATTTGGGATAAATTCCGTGGAAAATCCTCCTCCTGAATTAAATTAGACTGAAACAATCTTCTGTTTGACACCAGCCCTCCACCAAAACTCAAACCACTGCCACAAAAGGAGAGAAATTCATGTAAGACATAATAGGTAAAGAGAAATTACTGATACAGGAATTAATTCTCCTTCAGAGGACAAAACAGCAAATTAGTCCCTAAAACAGAAGAGTCAAAGAACAAAACCTACCCATGAGCTCTCTCTCCTTCTGTGACTTTCTCAATTT
>VXAX01005074.1:62493-72916 GCA_013399835.1 Leptocoma aspasia | reverse complement strand
TTTTTTTTTTTTGGTCTGGGGTATTGAATTTTGGTATTTTGCTCCTCTGAAGCTGAGGGGAACAGCTCATTTTGGAGCCCTGATGAATCACTCGGTTAGATGTCCAATAACGACTGTGATCTGAGATAACACAGCTCGTGCATCAAGGAACCCTTGGATCTTCAGTGGAGGAACAGAGCCCCAAGGCACACACAATTTCCCTCAAGCTTCTGTGTTCTCATCCACTTCATAATTACACATGGAGAATTTTAATTTGCATTTTTGCAGAAGTTAAAAAAATATATATATAGTGTCACACCACATTTTTTTTTTCTCCCCCACAAATGTCACATCGTGACTTAATATAGTTTCATTAGCAAGGATTAATTAAACACCAGGTTGACTGGACAAGTGGGCTACATCCTAAATTTCAGAATTACAAGAAGAAATCCAGGAGTAGATTTGGGTGTGATCCTCTCAAGTAGAAAACCCTGCAACTTTGACCCCAGAGAACAGAAACTCGGCCAGCATTGGATTTCACCTGCTAAAATTCCAGCAATTCCAGTTTCAGGGATAATTCCACACTCCTCTGAAGTTTATTATATTTTTTCCCTAACTCTATAATATCCTACACGCTCTCTATATCTTCTTTTTAAGTTTAAATCTTACTTTTCTACATAATCCTTGATCCAGAATTCTTTGGTTTTGTGGAAATATAAGAAGAAAACAAAAAAAAGAAGAAAATATGCTGGATTTAGACTAACTATTCATTTGCCTTTTGGCTTATGTAGATAGAAATGAACAGTGGCATTTCTCTGGTTTAAATTAATTTTTGTAGCCCTGCCACAAAATCCAGATCTTTTCTGTAGCACAAGATGGAGAAACAAGGAAGAAACAAAACCCAAGATTAAACTGAAAAAAACAAAAAGGCAGTTTTCCACTCCCTAACCTGCTCTCTATGATTTCTCCATCATGCAGGGCACTTTTGTAACTTGCAGAGTATTAAAAATATTATCACAGCTCCAGACATCTTAGTAATCATCACAACAACATAAATAAAATATTAATTATGCTGACAATAAGATTTTAACTACTATTAGAAGCCTGGTAATTTGCCAGTGGTAAAAAAAATACTCAGAAGGTATTTCAGTGGGGAAAGTGAACTGAAAACAACCCCAAAACTTGTTCAATTTTAATTTGTGCTCACTGGAGTTGAGGCACGAGGTGTATTTTCATTTTAAACTCCTTCAGCACAAGAAGCTCAGCAAGGTGTCCTCACCAGACACAAAATATTTCTCCTTCACCTCTCTTTCATTTTATTTATTAACACCTCAAATCAAAGCCCAAAGACAACATTTGCCAAAACCCTTAATTTCATAAAAGCAGAACCATGTTTTCACTCCAGACTACACCAGGTTAAAGGAGAGCTCATGTTCCCATTTTCTCATACTAATTCCACAAATAAGTTCTTTGCAGGACAATACACCTTGAACTTCCTTCACTACAACAGTTTCTTAGTTCACAGACTTTTTCCAAGAGTGAAACACTTCAATCTGGAATTACTCAGATAACTTAAAAACCTTTTGTATGAAGATGAGGTGAAGAGCAGCATGCAAAATCAAGTGAGAAGTGTTTTCCTCATGGGCATTTTCAAAAAACTCTCCATTTATATTAAAAAACCCCAAACCAACAAACCAAACCACAACTTTTGAAATAAAACAGAGTTCTCAAGAAATAAACCAGATAATAAAAATTATGAGAGCACCTCATCCTTGGTCTCCTTTTTCTGAGTAAAGCCAAATTTATCCAAAGCCACCCCTTAGCACAAGACTTACCGAGGACACCAGGACACGTCCCTGCCTGTGGTGGTGACACGTCTGGAGAGCAGCAAGGACACCACGGACACAGGGAGGAGAATTTAAAAATTCCCGAGCCTGGATTTTCAATTACCAAAACCACCAGAAGGAACAACGACAATGGGTTATCTTAAATAAAACAAAGAGTGGCTAAAGGCTCCTTTGTCTTCTGAAGCTTAATCTCTCTTTTAAGGAGAAAAACCTGGGAAAACTTTTTCCCACCTGTATGTCAGCTGTGATTTAAGCTCCCTGCATGGGTGAAATACCTAAATCAGCCTCACTTGATGGAATTTTCCTCATCCTCAGCAGCTGAGGGAAAGCACAACAACCTGGGAAAAGCCACCTGTCCCACCTAAACCTCCTAAAAAAGGAATTTAGTGCTCTTCCTTCCTGGAAAGTGCTGCATGGGATGTGGCTCAACATCTTCTGGAATTTTGGAGTGCAGCTCCCCAAGTCAGGGTTTTAATCCTCCCCCCTCTCTGTCTGCCACACAAACTGCACATGGTCACATCTTATTGTTTCAAGGATAAAGATTGTTCCAGGCATCTGACTCTACGTTTAAATTATTCATCCACGGGTATTATTTATTCATCAGATCTTGAGTTATCTTGCTTTGCTGAAGTACCTGGTTTTTATTGCTCACAGGAAAAAAAAACCAACCAAAACATGCCATTTTCTTTGTTTTAATTGAGATTTTGTGACTTTTTCAAGCAGCTGATTGGGTGGCACTGATAACACCCTGTGCTGGGTGTTGCCAAGTTTTGAATAAATGTCATTCCTGACTGCAGGAATTGCAAGGTGCTGCTAATCCTGCACTGGATTTTCAGTGACCTGGCCAAGCTCTGAATTCCTGGGGGACAATAAGGGACTCTGGGTGACTCTTCTGAAGGCCACAGATAATATTTGGTGTTGTACATGAGGGGTTTGATATTTGGGAATGTGAGGGATATGTCTCACCCAAACTGCCACCAGAGTACCAATAATTAAAAATCTTTAGTGTGGATGCATGGAGCAGCCTCAGCCCCTTGGCTGTTACTGTATAAAGCAAATACTGAATGGCTTTTATATTTTCAGGCCATAATTTTTTCCTCTGGGCACAGCCAGCCAGCAAAACCTGGTTTGAAAGAGCCATAAAGGTGTGCTTGGGAGTGCACAAAGTTGGGAAAGACAAAAGTTCTTCACAGGTTTTGGGTCCCATGCTATGGAATAAAAGTGTATTTTTGGAACTGCAGTTCTTTAATTATGGTTTCTCTACTCTGTGATTGCACACACTTCTGATATTTAAGATGGGGACTCCCCCAGCCATGAATGGAAATATTTCTGAGCAGAACTGCCACAAGGTGAAAATGGCAATCACAGGTTTGCCGGTGTTTGAAGTGGAAGCACGAAAGGACAATCCCAAAATTGCTTCAAAGCACAAAAGCATTGACATTTTCATGATGAACACAGAATCACTTGGGTTGGAAAAGTCCTCTAAGACCTTCAAATCCAACCCCCAGCACTGCCAAGGCCACCACTAATCCATGTCCCCAAGTGCCACATCTACATGGCTTTTAAACCCCTCCTGGGATGGGGACTCCACCACTGCCCTGGTCATCTCTTTTTTGTTTGACAACCCTTTCAGTGAAGAACTTTTTCTTATATCTGATCTAAACCTCCCTAAAGCACTTCTAGGAGTGCAGAGTTAAAACTGAGACTTTCCTATTTACGAAGGTAATATCTTCATTTATTTCATTCATTCATTCATCCATTCATTCATTCATTCATTCATTCATTCATTCATTCATTTTAATACATTCATATATTTATGAAGGTCTGACACCTTCCTGCACTGAAACCCCCAATACTCCAAAATATCTTTAAGACAAAAGTTAAACTACAACAGAAATGATCCCACTTCCCAGTTTTGCAGACAACACTCTAACAAAGCCCCTGCTCACCACGGTGGTTTTTGCACCATATGACTTCACAGTAACGTTTTCAACATCAAAAAAAAAAAGGTCTGCAAGGCTTAACTCACCAGTTCAGACATTTCCCTTGCAGTTAAAAGTTGGCTTGTGATGAAGGCTTCAGTCTGGGAACAATCTTTACCCGCTTGAAGGGGGGAAAATCCCAACATATTACTCCTAGGCACTGTTGTTATGGTGGTATAAATTGCATTTTATCAGTTTCAGCTGTTTTTTCCCCTGGCCTGTACATAAAAATCTGTTTTTAAGCTGAAGTCCTTCAAGGTTTACTAACCAAATTTGGCTATCAGTTACACATGCAGCCCCATTAATGCTAATGAGCTGCTTGAATTTAGACAAGGGTAGAATTTGATCTTTCCCCTATTATGTTGTAGGCTGTCTAGGTATTTGTCTGCTTTAACTTACAATCTATTTAGCAATTTCTCCTCTGTAATGAGGAAGACTTGTAAAACCAGATCACAAAATGCCAAAGGTACAACAGCACCAGGTCAGAGCTGCATCTCCTCCCTGACAGTGCCCACTGCTGGAATTTCCTAGGGAGAGCCCAAAGCCTTGAAATGAGCTATTACAGAATAGTTTGCCTAGAGAAAAATACTCTTGACCTGCCTCTCTCCTGGCTTGTGCTCCGAACCATGAGTTTCCCACTCTTTACAGACTATTTAAAAGCAGGTTCCTGTAATCAGATCTGTGAATGACAGTCCAATTCTGCAGCTCCAGAGGGGCCTGGGCACTGTGTGCACAGCAGCTTCCATTAATACCCAATTACTCCATGTATTTACAAGCCATTTACTTTGTTCAGATTGCAACTCCTTCTGCACTGGCTCCAAAGCAAAGCCTCCTCTTCGCATCAGCTCACATTACAACCCTGGCCACAGGTTTTTAATAATTTCTCATTTAAGAAAAATTAATGCTTAATTACAATGGGTTTGAACTCGAGAAGGGCTGCAGCAATTAGACCCTTTCTCTTTTCTGCCTGTCTCGGCCCTTCTTTCACCCACAGTCCACGAAAAGAATGTCAAAACTAAAAAATCCAGTGTTTTAACTTTAAGGACTGTGGCCAGTTTTAACTTTGTACCCTGATACCTGTGATGATGCAGCATTTCTCACTTCTTTCCTTGTTCAGTTCACAGCAAACACTTGCTCTGTGTATAAAGATGAGAGAAAAAAAGATGAAATAGAAAGAATTACCTGTGTAATTTTATAATCTGTATAACTGTACATGAATTTATGTATTGTATATAGCTATAGGTGTTATCTTTGGTGTCTATCAGCCTCAGCAAACAAGCTGGACGGTATATAAGAAAAGAAAGATAATTCATCATATCTATCACAGATTCTGGTGGGATGTCAAGTTCCCTAACCCAAACTATTCCCAGGAGGCTGTTATTCCTGAGTCCCTGGTTTTCTGGATAGCAAGCACGAGCTGGTTCCCAGCTGCAGCTCCACTCCAGGGACGTGTGCTCCAAACAGGGTGTAGGATCTGGGTGTGCTACCTGGAGCCCTGGGGGAGCTGCTCCCTGCTGACATTGCCATGCTGTGGCTCCTGATCCATTAGCACAGAAATCCTGACAATTAACCACCATTCCTAAAGCCCCCAGATATGTCACAGACAGGAAATGAAGCAAATTAGGGACAACAACCTCAGAGCGTGGGGTTTGAGGAGCGTGGTACTCAGCTCTGGAGTGAGCCTCGTGGGTGGTGGATCAGAGAGCCATGGAATATCTTGAGTTGGAAAGGACCCCAGGGATCACAGGAGTCCAGCTCCTGGCTCTGCACAGGACAACCCCAAGAATCCCACCCTGTGCCTGAGATCCTTTCCCAAAATCTTCCTGAACTCGGCTGAAGAGCTCGCGCTCCTTGCGCAGATCCGAGGGAAGACACGACAAGGTTGTGTGATTTCAGCCTGTGGCATGAAGCAGAAAATGCAAAATCCTCTTGAAATGCACCAGCCTGGGAGTCCTTGACTTTGCAGCCTTCGTGCTTTCGATGCAAGATTTGGTTTAATAAAGGGGGTCAGTGGTACCCAAGTGGTTCAGGAGGAGCAGGATTTGTGGAGCGCGGTTTCTCCTCTCTGCAGCGTGGGTTCCGCACTCTGTCACAGCTGAACTGAGGTCACAGCTTTTTCCTTTAATTTGAGTCTGTGCCATGTACCCAGCTGCCCACATTCACTGCATTTGGAGGGATTTAATAGCATTATGATCCTTTTTCTCAGTGGCCAATGTTGCCCAACAATTGTGTGCAAACACAGACACGTTCTACAGTTATATACTGGTTTCCTTAGGAATGGATTTTCAAATCCTGGTTGTGTGGAGATCTTGGAAGACTTCTGCAAAAGGGTGCAAAGTGGTAAAAAATACAGGAAAGTTGTAATGCAGGCATTAAGTGATGGATGAGCACATCACTGTGCTGAAAATAATCAAAAGAAATTAAAGAGTTGGGTTAGAAGAACACTGAAGCTGGATGGGCTGGTGGGAATTGAAGCACTCTGGAAATGGGCTGAAAAAAAAAGCCAGATAAATGTTTAAAAGGCCTTTGAATCCACAGGTAGTGCAGGCCAGGGTAAAAAGTAAAAAAAAAAAAAGTCCTAAAGTCACTCAATTAAAAAAGTGATGTGAGGAACTTCATTTGTGTGAGAGATTTCAGTTGGGAAAGACAAGGAGCACAATAAATATGGAACTACTGCATAAAACCAGCACTTGGCTGATTTGGGCACTTCACAGAAACATGGAAACAGAATTGATAGCATAAGATTTTAAAAAAATTAGTAGGGAGAATTTAAATAAAACACCCCAAAGTGAGTAGGAATTCCACCTCAATGGAGAATCACAGATTTAATTTAATCCTCTAAGAAACAATTTGAAATTATCACCTGAATGAAGCTACTCTGTTTGCAAGGTGATTAAAAAGGGACGGGCCAGCCCTGAAATCAGGGAGCTGCGGTGCATCAAAAATGCTGCAGAGGAAGAAATCTGAGAATGTGAGGTTTAAAAAGCTCAAATTCTGCCAGAAAAACAGCAAAATAGACCTGCCATGGGTGCTATGCCATGGATGTCAAAAATGGGCTGCACTGCTTAATGCTACAAAAATAGGGAAAGCATTTTGGATAAAGAGGATAAACCAGAATTCTTCTTTTAAAATAATTCTTCACTGGCCACTCCCAAATGGGAAAGTGGTGCAAAAGAAAGCTAAACTGGGTCAGAGAGCTGACACTTCATCCAGCTGCCTGCTCCTGCCATCCAAGCAAGGTTCTGTCTTCCTGGAGGAACAGAAAGCAAATTTTAACACCTTGAGAGTTCAAAAGCTGTGTTAGAGATTGAACTTTGAGAAGATATGACAGTAAAATGAAATCATCCATAAATGGAAGGTATGGGTGTCAATTCTTTAGAGCTGTGTGGTCAAACCTGCATAATTTATGCATCTTGAGGATACTGAACCTGAGCTCTTTATGCCAAGAAAAAGAAGGAAACTTGGCTTCAGTCTGTGGGCATAAACACTGCCATGTCTTCATTTCTTGGAAATAAACTTTATAAGCCACCATACTAACAAAAGGAGTTCGTCAAACAGGCTCCACAGTAACTTTATTTTCCAGTTTACAAATATGTGAGAGGTGAACTCAACCAAAATCTGAGAAAATCCTGATGAGGGCAAGGGAACTCTCCAGAGCCTTTGGGAAAAGCAAATGAAGGAAAGTTCAGAGTTAGATTGTGTACATACCTCTGTGTATATATACATGTCACTGATATAAACACAGACTAAAAAGAATTTATTCAATGCCTGGTAAGAGAAGCTTGAGCTTTAGGGCATTTTGCTCTAAAAGTTAAAAAAACTTCCTGGTTGCCATTTCCCCAGAGCAAACAGGGAATGCCTCCTGTACATCATCCAGGTGCTGGACAGTGATTTCCTGGTGGTGGTCACAGCCCAAGAACCTGGATTAAGGTTTGTCATCAAGCCCAACCATTCCCCAGCACTGCCAAGGCCAGCACTGCCCCGTGTCCCCAAGTGCCACATCCACATGGCTTTTAAACGCCTCCAGGCATGGGGACCCCACCTCTGCCCTGGGCAGCTGAGCCAGGGCTGGACATTGGAAAATAATGGCAAAAAACTCCTTCACTTATTATTGCTGTGGTCCATTCAGTAACAAAGGACTCTTGACAATAATATCAGAAGGCTAAATAGGATTTATTAACATGACTCCATAATTCAAAGGATTTTGGGCTGTTATCTGCCCAGCACGGAGCATCCAAAGCTCCTGCTTCAAGCTCCATCCAAGGAATGCCAGAATAGCTCACACAATCAGAGATAACAACTTTTCACCTCATAGGTAGAAAGGAAGAGAGCCCCCATCTCCCATATCAGGAGACAGGCAGAGAAACCTCTGTCCTTGAAACACAGCTCAGAGATTTTGTTTACAGAAACTTGTACAGAGTAAAAGACAGTAAAAAGACGCTTTCTCATGGGAAGATTTTTCTGCAGGCCTGCACGCAGAGGAACTTATAATATGTTCACACAACAACTTATCATAAATATAAATAAATAAATAAAATAATGGCAAAAAACACCTGACTTCAGAGGTGACTGTGGACACCCTGAGCAGTGCTGATCCCAAGCTCAGGTGTCTCTGTGCTGCTGGGAATTGTCTGTCCATGGAAATGCCCAGCTGTGACAGCAGAAGGTATCACACCATCAGATGCTCCTCACATTTATATTCATTTTAGCAAATCCAGGATTGGCCACAGACTCCTTACATATTTTATGATTTACCAGAATCTGCTTTAGTCTAAGAGACCTAATTCTTCCATTACATACATCACCCATCCTTCTGGCAGCATAATTTACATCTCAAACCGGAATAATTTTGCATACTTTTCATTTTAGCATTCTNCATTCCTCAGCACTGCCAAGGCCAGCACTGCCCCGTGTCCCCAAGTGCCACATCCACATGGCTTTTAAACGCCTCCAGGCATGGGGACCCCACCTCTGCCCTGGGCAGCTGAGCCAGGGCTGGACATTGGAAAATAATGGCAAAAAACTCCTTCACTTATTATTGCTGTGGTCCATTCAGTAACAAAGGACTCTTGACAATAATATCAGAAGGCTAAATAGGATTTATTAACATGACTCCATAATTCAAAGGATTTTGGGCTGTTATCTGCCCAGCACGGAGCATCCAAAGCTCCTGCTTCAAGCTCCATCCAAGGAATGCCAGAATAGCTCACACAATCAGAGATAACAACTTTTCACCTCATAGGTAGAAAGGAAGAGAGCCCCCATCTCCCATATCAGGAGACAGGCAGAGAAACCTCTGTCCTTGAAACACAGCTCAGAGATTTTGTTTACAGAAACTTGTACAGAGTAAAAGACAGTAAAAAGACGCTTTCTCATGGGAAGATTTTTCTGCAGGCCTGCACGCAGAGGAACTTATAATATGTTCACACAACAACTTATCATAAATATAAATAAATAAATAAAATAATGGCAAAAAACACCTGACTTCAGAGGTGACTGTGGACACCCTGAGCAGTGCTGATCCCAAGCTCAGGTGTCTCTGTGCTGCTGGGAATTGTCTGTCCATGGAAATGCCCAGCTGTGACAGCAGAAGGTATCACACCATCAGATGCTCCTCACATTTATATTCATTTTAGCAAATCCAGGATTGGCCACAGACTCCTTACATATTTTATGATTTACCAGAATCTGCTTTAGTCTAAGAGACCTAATTCTTCCATTACATACATCACCCATCCTTCTGGCAGCATAATTTACATCTCAAACCGGAATAATTTTGCATACTTTTCATTTTAGCATTCTGACAACTCAAAAAAAAAAAAAAAAGCTTTAATTCTGTGCAGTAAATTATCACCAACTTTGGAAAAAAAGTCCAGGAAGTTATTAATGCTCTTTTTTATGCATAGTTGTCTGTACAGTTTTGGTGCCTCTTCCCTCTCAGCTTTATGTGGCGATACATTAACAAAAAGTGTCACAGAGCATATGAAATTCAAACCAGCATCGGGAGGTTTGCAGGAACATTTAACACATGGCACAGAACTTCAGTGTTTTCCCAAGGGAATCGTGCAACCTTTGTTTACTCTTGGACTTTCTTCCCCAGACCAGCTCCTAATCTTTCTGTCCAAGAAGAACGTGGCTTTTACTCTTCGGTTCATTCCCTGGACTGACACACTCAGTGCTGGAATAACCTAAAAAGCTTCAGGAGTTAAAAAAAAAAAAACAACCAAAACACTGTAAAACAGGGAAAACCTGTGGTCCTGATTTTCTGTCCTTCTGACATCCCCAAAAGAGGGTCTTTATTTAAAATGAGCCCTGAACACATAAATACTGGAGGTTCTCTAAACCTCCAGTGAGGTCTTGTTTATTCCTTGTTAATACTGCCTGAGATGAACACACTGGAAGCACTTAACCAACAACAGCAACAAACTTCTGCTATATTCAAACAGAAACAAACCACTCAGCTTGTCAATATACACAAACCAGCAAATTTTCAACATTCTTGAAGGCGCTGGGGTTTGAATAATTTTAAAATAAAACCTGCTTCTTCTCACAGAAAAAAAATACAGTCTTTACTATTAAACTTATTGTGTTTTGTTATAATTTTAATAGTAATTA
>VXAX01005074.1:40200-61850 GCA_013399835.1 Leptocoma aspasia | reverse complement strand
TTATATATTTTATAAGTAGATAAAAAAAAATCCATCTTATACTTTTTTTTTTCCAGTAAGATACAGTCTGTGAATATACACAGGGTGGACAAAATAAATCAAACTAAAACTGCATTTAATAGTAGAATTCAAATTCATGCTGGTGTGTTACTTGGTCATATCCAGCACCATAAATTTCCTGGAAAGATTTCATATTATTTAAGCACAGGGATAAGGAGAGACTCAGCTTTTGGTGGGGTCTAGACCCAGCTGAGTGCCCCTCGGTGCTGCCAGAGCCATCCTTCCAAAAAATCAGGGACTGTTCAGCCTGGAGAGGAGAAGGCTCCAGGGAGAGCTCAGAGCCCTTCCAGGGCCTGAAGGGGCTCCAGGAGAGCTGGAGAGGGACTGGGGACAAGGCATGGAGGGACAGGACACAGGGAATGGCTCCCACTGCCAGAGGGCAGGATGGATGGGATATTGGGAATTGGGAATTCCTGGCTGGGAGGGTGGGAAAACCCTGGGCTGGAATTCCCAGAGCAGCTGTGGCTGCCCCTGGAGCCCTGGCAGTGCCCAAGGCCAGGCTGGAGCAGCCTGGGACAGTGGGAGGTGTCCCTGCCATGGCAGGGCTGGGATGGGATGGATTTTAATGCCACTTCCAACCCAAACCATTCCAGGATTGTTTGTTCTCCCTACCCTCGTGTTTGTATGGAGAAAAGGGCTCCAAAAGAGCAGGAAGGGAACATCCTGACAGGGTGATTCCCACATCTCCCACATCCCTGCAGTGCCATTTGCATCCAGCTCAAACACAAGGATTCCCTGCAGGAAATAAGTTCTGCACCTGGGCTACCCCCGTGCCGGGCAGGAGGAGGAAGGCAGGAGGAAGCCCTTTCCCACAGGCTCCTCCACCCTCTGGAAGCACAGGCTCCCACAGAGCCTACATGTGTGAAGGAAAAGGGAAAAAAAGCCTTTCTCAATGCTAGGATTTCCTCCTGATGGAAATTTTCCCTGCTGTGCTCGAGTGCAAGAGAAAGTATTTGCTGCACATCCTTCGGGTGTGAGGTCATGTGCATTGAAATCCCCCAAAATCCCCCAGAGAGGCTTTAGGAAAAAACTCTGGGACTTTGGAAGGTGGAGCATAACCTCTTTATCAGTGCTGCACTGCTTTGTGGGGTGCAGGTGATGCCTCAGGTTTGGCTTTTATATATTTCAGGTTCTGTGCTGCTTTAGTGTGTGGGGCTGGGCTCACATGAAGGGATGGTGAGCTCTCTGCACAGAGCAGGGACACAAAACAATTCCTTCTCCAGCTGGGGACCAAGGACAAATGATCCAAATCTCAGCCCAAGAGCACAAACAACGTGGGCTGAAGAGAGAAAAACAAGCAGGATGGGACTTGATGGGCTAAAGCTGGAATTGGACAATGAACTCCAATGTGCAAATGGAGCAGAACTGATAAAAGTGCCAGAGCCCGTGCCCGGTGTCCATTTTGGGACCATTTTGGTTGATCTTGGGTGCAGCCCTGGCTGGGCTCTTGTGCTGCCCAAGGTGGATCCATGGAGGAAATCCTTTGAATAAATCCCTGCTTTATTCTGGAACTCTGTCCAGCCTCTGTTCCAGGGTTTCTCAAGGCATCACAGGGACAAGGAATAAAGTTTCTCCAGTCCCTGATGTAGAGCCCACAGGAAGATCCCTCTGACTGTGCACACACAATGCATCCTGCCTTCCCTAATCCTTTTACACCCGCCACGGCCAGCTCTGAAATTTCCTCAACGGCTGCAAACTTTTTAGGGTTTTAGAATGGTAATCAGCGATTTTAGAGGGAATAAATCTCTCCCGGAGCCCAGAGCTCTGGATAAAGCATCCCCAGGAATAAGTCAGGGAGAGCGCCGGCAGTGGAGAGCGCAACATTTCATGTGCTGCCACAGAAATGCTTTCTGGCTGAGGTCTAATATTAATCTATTTTGTCCCTGACATCCAGTAAAACTACAGTGTAGCAAATGCTTTTAAAACATACATATTCAATAGCAGATGCAATAAAGTATTCGGGACTGTTGGTATGAAGAAGGTTCACACACACACAAATATCTTTGAAACTCCAGTTAATCAAGGTGTCAAAGTAACTAAAGCAGTTTTACAGATTTTATTGAAAATAAATCACTTTATTATATACTGAAATATATATTATTGTTTCCCCGTGGAGTTTTACTGTCTGCTCGCCTGCATTTCTTTTTTAAATAGAGTATCTCCTGCCCTCTTTAGTCCAGTTTTTATAACTACATTTAGCAGGAAATTCAGCATTAAAGCCCATCTCCAGCCTGCCTTCTCCTGTGCCCTATGCAAATAGCCCATTATTAGCCATTTTCTGGCAGAAGAGGGAACTGAGGAGGAAATGATATAGCAGCTCCAGAGCCCCACGTTTCCTCCCTGCCCAGCTGGTTGTGGGATGACCTTGCAGCAATCTGGGAGGCTGGAGGTGGCACTGAACCTCCCAAGATTTACACCTTTGTCTGCTCCTTCCCCAGAGCGGGGCTTCCGCGCAGGGATGCACAAAAACTGCACCAAAACTGCACCAAAACTGCACAAAACTGCACCAAAATGGCACAAAAACTTCACAAAAGCTGCACCAAAATGGCACAAAAACTGCACCAAAACTGCACCAAAGCTGCACCAAAACTGCACCAAAGCTGCACAAAACTGCACCAAAACCTGCACCAAAACCTGCACCAAAGCTGCACAAAAGCTGCACCAAAACTCAGCCTGGGGAGGGCTCAGATGAGTGAAAGGAAATATTTGATGTGACCTAATGGACATCCTAATTGATATTTATAGACTTCCCAGGGAAACTTTTCGCTGGAGGTTTTTTAACTCCCGTTATTGAGGAACTGCTTTCTTTCTAAAGATGAGATCTGGCTCAGATCAGTTGGTGTTAGACAATGAATTCCTTTAAAATTCACTGTTACACAAAGCTCCTATAACTGCCTAACTTATTTTTTCCAACCACACTACACATTTGCTAACAAATGATAATAAAATACAATAACATTTTCTGAAATAACAATAAAATAATCATATTTCTTTAAAGTTATCGCATCTACACGAAAAGCTCCTCCATCATCTTCTTTTTTCAACATTTCTCCCTAAAGTTAAAAGATGCTAATGCAGTCCATGTATATAAAATAAATACTTCCAGCATTTTGGACTGCTTTCTAAACTGATAAATTTCACCCTGATAAATGTAAATTCAGCAGCACTTCTTTTAAGATTACTTTTTTTTTTTTTCCCACCCCAAAACCGGTTTGAAGTGGAAGCGTGGTATCTAAAATGGATTTGGAATATTAAAAAATTGCATCTGTGCTCAGGAATTTTATATATTTATGTATATTTCTGTATTTTTTATTCTACATCAACAAAATTCAATTATGTTTGCTGGTCAAGGGAGTGATGAGGACTCATCCAGGTCTCTCCTGGTTCCTCAGCAGGATAAAAGTGGGAGCCAGGTGATTGAAGCATCTGCACTCAGGTGCTGATTTCAGAGTCACCAGAACTTTTATTCACCCCTGGGCACTTCTAGGTTGTATTTTATGTTTTAACACTGATCTTCACCGTTCTTTATCCACTAAACTTTGAATAGAAATCTCAAACTCTACGGTTTCTATAGCAAAGGATTTTATCCTCACATCTTAACCTTTACAAAGGTGCCAAAAAATATCAAGAATTATCAATTTTCCAAATAAGTGTTTCATTGGGGTTGTTATTAATCACCAGGAAGTTCTCAGGCAATTTTGATCACAGCAAAAAAAAAAAAAAAAAAGAACATGTTTTTAAGTACCGTGTGCATGGTTTCTTTCCAGCTGATCAGCCCTGATGGCACATCAAATTCCAAGGCTCCTGTCCAGCTATTAAAGGAGAATTTAACAGCAAAAATGTGAGTGTGCCTTCCACACTTTGAAAACTGCCTGTAATCAAAACCTAATTAGTATTCTATTTTCCTAGTGGGAGAAGGGAGAGAAATGCACACAGACAGACACGGTGTTAGATATTAAGCCAAAAGATGTCTCCAGAAACCAGCCATTCATCTTCTGCCTTTTTTTTTTCTTTCTCCCCTCTCTTCCTTTATCACCAACATCTTGTCTCTTGAAATATAGACATCACTAAATCAAAAACACTTACCTTTTCACATCATTATAGAATTGCTCAGATTAAATAAGAGCTCTGTGCAGCTCCTCAAATCTCAGCTATGTTTTCAAACCACCAGGGAGGGCTAGTTCTTCCTGCTCGCACAATTATCAAATTGCTGCCAATCTGAGCGTTCCCTGTATCAATCTCATTATTATTAAGCAGCTGAAATCACCTATGGATCTCATTACCATCACTTGGAAAAGGTCACGAGGTGACAGCTGCAATTTACTTTAAAATTATCATTGAAATAACCTTTTTTTTAGAGAATCTTTAAGGTGTTTAAGTGTGTCTCTCATGGTAAAAAGCGGGATTTAACGACCTTGCAACTCTGCTCGGTTTTGTTTGTTTCTTGTGGGATTTTGGGTTTTTGTTTACTTTGGAAGTAACAGGGACGTGATCATCCATCCTTTGTTTTCCTGATGGAACTCCTGAGGTTCCTGCAGTGGCTCATACTGTAAAAGAAAGCGAGGTCAAATCACTAAAGATGAAGTCCTTTTGAAAAGTTAATTAGTCACTGAAAATGCATGAGCATTAAGGAAAAAAAAAAAAAAAGAAAAAGCAGTTTTAGCAGGACTTCCTCTTAGCAACTGCTCAGTTTTCATCATTTCACATTTTAAAGGTGTCTGTCAGTTTTCCAGCTATAGAAATATTCTTAAACAGAAAAAAAAATTCAATATGAATAAAAAGCATAAAAATTGCCTTCCTCATGTTTTCAGAAAAAAAAAAAAAAGGCTGGCAGAACTTGTTTATAAATTACAAGAAAACACAAAAGAGAACAATCCTTGCTGGCCGTCTCCCACTCACTTTTAAGTGGATCACTCTGCAAAATATTCTGCTGTTGGGCTGATATTTTTAGAGGGAAACATTTTTGCTCAGTAATGTGGAAATAAAATAACTGCAATCACTTCCTTCCTCTGAGAAAATGACACACAACATTTTATGTTTAAAATCCAACTGAGAAAGAAGTTGTATTTTTTGCCCAAAGCCTTGGAGCTGTGCATTCTATTTTTATTTTTTTTTCCCCTCTGGTCTGTGCAGGCTTCTGCTGCGTTTTGGATCTGAACTGAATAGAAGATGCTGCAGAAAGAAGCAGCTACAAGTAGTGACAGAGACTTATCAAACAAATATGCAAGGGGAGGACAGAGGAGATGAACAAATCAACACTCACAAGTTCAGAATATGAGTGCTCTGGGTGACTGTAAACTGCCAGAGATTTTCCTTCCTGTCCCTCATTAATTCCTCTTACTCCTGAAGTGGTATCAAGTGGGAATTCTTTTTAAAACTGCCTATAAGATCACCGGTTTTTTTAGGCACAAATCTGCTGTGCAAATCAGTCATAAAAGCACCAAAATGATCCCCAGTAACCTTTGCAATTTTTGCCATTTTTGACAGCATTTAAGGAGCGTTTTGCACCTCTCTTCTTTTTATTAAGAAAGGGAACGTGCCGATTTTGAAGCAGATATTGCAATTTCTGCTCTCTCACCTGAAGTATTACCTCAGTGTCTACACCCTCTAACAACTCAACACCTTCTTGCCACAAACACCTGCCTGAAACAGCTCTGACCAAAACACAGACCCCACAGATAATTACACGAAACAGTGGATTTGCCTGTTTCAGAAATAGATTCGCCTCAGATGCGAAATGTCTCCGTCCAGACACAAACATTTCCTTATCAAACCCTCTGCATCTCCCTCTGTTTATAGCTACTCCACAGCTCATCGCTGTGGGTCTGGTAATGCAAACAGCTATAAACACACAACACACACGGGCTAAAAATGTGTGGATATTAATATTTGCAGTAGAAATCAGCTCTATCTTCCAAAGGCGTCCTTTGTGGCTTTCTTGCCTTTTAAATTCAGCTATTCTTGAGCCCAGTTTGTCTTTGAAATAAGTCAGGATAATGCCTTATTGAAGTACTGTACTGAGACTGTACATAAAATCAGTCACGTTCAACAAATTTCCATTTTACTTAGGGTTTTTTTTTTTCATAATTATTCCTCACTTCCATCACAGCCCCATCCTCAAGAGTTCTCTGGTTATGCCACTAAAATTAACCACAAGCTACAGGTTATGTCTCCCAGGGACTTGCCATCAAGAGAAACAGAAGGTAAAGGAAGAAAGCAAAATAAAATCGTTTTTCTATCATTCCTGTGAATAATAAATGAACCAGGTTGCAAAATGAAGCACCGGACAGATGAGCTAGATTTGAAAAAAACTTTGTTAATTGACCAGATGCATCAGAATGGTTTATTTCTCAACATACAGCTTTTGAAAGCTGCAGGGAACGGCAAAACAAGGATTAAAAACCTGTCTTAAAACTTCTGGCATGAATTGGCAGAGCTTGGTGCAAGAAAGAGTTAAGTCTAACAAGCAGAAAAAAAGAAATTAACTAAAGTAAGGCCCTTGTGATACAATGACACTTGCTCTATGCTCTTACAGAGAAAAACACGATGATAAAACACCACAAAGAGGAGTGTTATGAATTTTATTAATGACTAGAAGACAGTGTGCAAAACATCAAAGGTCTGTGGAAAAGATTAATGACCCCGTGTGAGACTGTTTAATTACCTCCAGCTAATTAGATTCTTGACCAAATTTTTAATATCTGCATTCCTTCTAAAGCCTAATTGAGATTCCACATTATTTATCAATCTTTCAAAAAGCCCTTAGTGTGCTGCTTTTTTTAAGGGGTTTTTTTTTTTTTTTTTCCCTTTGCACTTTGACTCCATTTATGGTCAATTATTAAATAAATAGCAAAGTAACCGTTCTCTCCAAACTGTGTCTGTGGAACACTTTCTGCCTGTTTATTTTGACTGCGAGCCTATCGCTGGCATCTTTTATACATAATGAAGCACTCGGAGAAATAAACTGACCCCCTCCACTGTAAACAGCGGCGATAATATTTTTGTTATCTGGGCTGCGCTCAGGAGCTCCTCCCGTGGTTTCTGTAAATCAGCCTTTGCTGCTGGCAGTTAATCCTGACTCCTTAGGCCAGGCCCAGGCCCGGCGCAAGCGTTACCGCGCGAAGAGGAGAGGCCCGTCCTTGCTGTTGGATGATTTTCCCCCTGTTCGTGTAGGAACACTCCAGTCCTACAAACCAGCACTGTTAAATGGCTTTTCTTTTCTAAGGAGATTCATGTCAGAAGGCAAGGAGCACCTGCAATAAATATTTATTTTTCAAACCCCTTTCGGATCTCCTGTTACCCCCGGCTAGCGACCGCTGCCTGCGTCACGCGTGAAGACTGACCTGGGTTTAAGGTTTGCTTGACTTTGCTTTAAGGTTTTCCACAAAACTTTTACCAATTCGTTCTGGAGTGCAGGAAAAGGGGAAAAGTCAGGCATTTCAAGGTCTATGAGGGAGAACATAATTTTGTGTGACTTTGGATAATAAAACTCTTCCCAGTTCTGCAGAAGCAGAGAATCTCTGCTCTCTTCCGTTGCTTTAGCTATAAACCCAAGTGTCTGATTTGAAACCATTTGCTTCGAAAATCTTTTTGTCAATTTTATTATAAATTAGAAAAACGAATTGTGCACACGCAAAATGATATCTTTATATTGCATGTATAAAACAAAACACTTCAGGAAAATTTCCTTGCCATTTCATATGGATTTTTTTCCAAATTATCCACTAGAGTTTAGCTCATAAAATCATACTACATATATTAAAATATAGGGGATAGATTAAAAGAAATATATATGTATTCTCTATTAAATTTGACATGTTTTCTGCTATTTGTATAAAAGATTGCTGGCTGGCACAAGTATTAAAATACAGAGGATTTTTTCCTCTGATGTAGACATGAGTGTCTGTATGTACAGACAGACACTGAAAAATTCTTCAACATTTTAATATATGCAACTCTAATAAATGTAGAGGGAACAGGACTTGGAGGGAGGGATCACATTTTTCATTATCACATTTGCAACAAGCCCTATCCAATGGGCTACAAACACCCAGGCATTATCACAAAACCACATCATTTAATAATATAAAAAAGTGCATGTCAAAATGGCAAAGAATGCAAATCAATACAAAAGGACAACGAACCAGGCATGGAAGAGACACGTAATACATTATCTTTAATTTCTTGGGAGTGACGAAATATCTGCTTACACACTAAATCACTCCCAGGAATTCTGCAGGAATAAACTTATTTGGGATGTAGTAGTCAAAGCCACTTGATCTCTCTGATGCAATAAAAAGACTAAAGTGCCTAAAATCTGTGTATCCAGGTATTTATTGTGTGCTCCAGCTGGTAGAGAACTGCTTCAAACCCATTCAACACTTTATCCTTATAGGTATGGATATTAATAGCACAATTTGGTTTGTAACAATGCACCATAAATTAGGGTCACGCTTTTAGGTTTGTTACCTGGTAAAGAAAGGATTAGCAGGGGAAAAATGGCCCTGTTAAACAGAGAAGCCACTTTTTGCAAAACTGAGAGCACTTCTGATGTTTTCCCATGGAAAAATAGCTGAGATTTCCGGTCTGGCCCTCCAGACCACCCTCATTTCTCTCACCAGGCTGAGCAGGGTCAGTGTTTCTCTCTCCCAGCCTGCAGCCACTGTCTGAGGGATTCTCTCTGTGCCTTTGACATCCGATCCACAGCTCCAGCCCCAAAACTGTGACAGGTGACGGATGCTCCTGTGGTTTGGCAGGACCATGAGGGATCTTGGTACTGAAGCAACTGATCTGGAGAGATGAGGTGGGGATGGGATTAATTCAAATGGCAATTCAGGCCTGGTTTAACCAAATGCTGTGTGGATGTGCTTTGAACCAAGCATTAGATCTGGTTTTAGAACCTTCATCAGACCCTGTTTTAGTCCGAGGGGGCATCCCCTGCCCTGCTCCCCACCAGGCATCCTCCAGCTCCAGAGATTTCCCTTCTCCCCCCTGCCACAGCACAGGCTGCTCCAGGGAGGTTTAAACAAATCCCAGCACACTCAGGCAAACTGAGCAGTTCGATATGGAACCACGGAATCACTGAATCATTAGGTTTGGAAAAACCCTCTAAGATCGTCAAATTCAACTTTTAACACAGCTCCACCAAATCCACCACCAACCCACGCTCCTTGAGCTCACCTCTCCACATATCTTAACATTCAAATCTCCATTTATTCCATTTATTTCCAACTGTATGGATGCTGCTGATGGTGCAACAATAATTTCAAAACAAACAAACAAAACCCCACACCCACAAAGCAAACAGCAAACCAAAAGCTCAGTCTGACTTGACCCAGTACAGAAAATATCTGTGCTGAGGAGGAGAATTTGGGGATTGGTGCAGCACCCAGAAAAGGTAGTGTGAGGCTAAGGGGAGGGCATGAGGCAGCAGGAGCATTCATTTTCTTTAAAAGAGAATTTATTAGCCCAGTCCTGCCCCTGTGGCCTTTGAGAGAGTCAATAACGAGCTTGTCTCCTCTGCTCTTCCACCTAGGAAAGACAGGCAGATACCTCCACTGCTGATCCAAAATCTGCATCTCCCTGGGAGGGACACTCAGCCCAGAGTTCTGCTCAGAGTAGAATTTCTTCATTTTTCAGTAATATTCACTCTCAATATTCTTATCTGAGATGCTTCATTCCATCCCGCACTGGATATTTAAAGTAACAGAACAATGGAAGCTGAGGAATTATACTGAAAGAACAGAGTAAGACAAATTTTGTTGTTTGGATTTTTGTTTTGCTGAATTTTAAATAATCTGTTTTGTCCTAATCTGCTGAATTAATGTTTGCCTTTATGCCAATATGTTCTCGTATATCTGGAACTCTTGCATAATTTTACGTCTTTCTACACCGAGCCTGCCCAAAACCAAGATCACTTCTAACTTAAAGTGCTCCTAAAAATTTGAAGTGCTCTATTAATTTTAAATTGCTCTACATCATGTCTGCTTAGAATCCCAACTGCTTTTTCACTCAAAAAATATTAAACTATAAAATGCACATCTGCAACATAACAGCTACCCAGATTTTTTTCTTTTCTTTTATTTTAAACATCAGTTTTCTCTCTCTTTCCTTTATCTTTGAAAGAAAAAAAACACTCTCAGAGAAAAATAATAGAACGACTCATCACACATTTTATTGTGAGCCTCCCTCTATTGAAAACCTTTTAGGTTTGTCACAGAACTAAATATATTTTATGTCTACCAATTGGTAGCACATAGTCCAGCCCATTAACCCGCTTGACCTCAATAAATTATGATTTCCTGGCAGGAGCAGTATCCCTGGAAGACTGACACATCCCCAAATGTGCTCTGAGGGTTAACAACACTCCCCAGGAATTTTTACAAGACGGCTCCCGATCCCAGACTTCTGTTTCAGGCAACCCTTCCGAAAATGTTCTCAAAGCCTTTGGTGTTTTTAGAGCCCTGACTTTATCCTCAGCGAGGGGAAGAAATGGCATCACTTCCAGCTGAGCCCATCCCCTTATCAGAGGAACAACAAAGCCCTGGTGGTGCTTCCCCGCGGGGCACCTTGGCCAAGCCAGCCTGGGCCCCGCTGCGGGGTCACCGAGATGTCCCTCTGCTTCCCTTTGCTCACATCAGCTTTCCACGGAGCAATCCTCTCACCTGACCCTTAGGGCTCCGTGCAATCCAGTCCTGGCTGTCTCCCACCACCTCTGGCTTCTCTTTGATGTTTATAACTGGATATTGTTTAAAGGAACTTGTTGAGCGAAAGACAAAGGAGCTCTATTTGCTGGGAAGATAGGGCTGACTCAATATAAAAATGTACTTTACTCAGGGTGCTGGTGGACTTTGGTGGCCAGGCTGAGTTTTAGGACAGATTTTTAAGCTGAAGGCCTCTCATTTCCTGTACTTGCACGGCAACTCCAGCACTAACAAGTGGCTTCACCGTCAAAGTCATTTTCCTCGTGCCACTGTATCTGAAGTACTTTACATTAATCTACCAAAAGGTCACTGCTCCTTTAGCGAGTGACCATAAATATACACAAATACAAAAACCTTGCTCTGAGCATGCCATGGATCAAGCTCCTCCAGATCCATATATATTTGCTATTTTGCCATGGAGATATAAAACCAGCTGAGTGATGGCATGGAGCAATAACCCTTCCCGGCCGTGGTGCTTCATCTTGGGAGTAGCCTGGGAGGTGCTGATTATTTACACACAGTCCATCACAAATAAGCTCCTCCTGGGATATTTTCCAAGCAACAGATTCACACAAAGTTTCTTGACTTTAAATTAGAGCTGGATCTCTACGTGCACCCTGCTCTTCAGAGCATCTCTGCCACCAGAGCAGCTGGGCTCCTGCTGGGGACATGGATTTTTGTTGGGAGGGGACAGCTCATCTGTCACCCAGGATTAGAGGGGACATTCCTAACCAAGCTAAGCAAGGAGTCACCTGCCTGACTTGTCCAAATTCCAATTTCTTTTCTGAAATAATCCCAACTGCATCCTCATGATCCTCTGTAGGAGAGCAGGATCAGTTACTGGCACAAACAAGGCTCCCACCTGGAAGAAGGAGGTGATTCTTCCTTTGGTAATATCTTTCATCCATTTAAAGAACTTCCTCTTTTTTGCATTCTCACAATGTAACTCGTATTATTGAATGCTGATTCCTATATTACCTGTGAATCCATACAAATTCCCAGTGGGGTTGTGGCTCCTGAAGGTTTCTTTGATGCTCATTTTTCCTTGGGGATCACACTATCAGGTGAAACTTTTCAGTCCCTAACCAGACACACAAATCTAAGGGTACTTAAATGTTTGTTTGCTCTGCTTAAAAGACAATTTCTGTGGCAAAGGCACAGATATCTTTGCCTCAAATGAGATTAACATTTCATTATTCACTGGATCAAATAAACCAGCAGCTTTATTTACAGAATGTAACATCTCATAAAAAGGAGAGGGGCTGGATGAGCTTGAAGGTCCCTTCCAACCCAAACCATTCTGGGATTCCGTGATGATTCTGTGAAACAGCAGTTGGACCAGAAACACTGCAACAAACCAACAGCAACGAAACTAAAGGATGATCTCATCTTCCCCTCTGGGAATTACATTTCCCCTGGCTGAGGAGGAGTCCCACAGCCATCCCTGCTGCCCACGAGGGTGGAGTCCCCTCCTGCAGCCCTGAACTGCCTTTCTGCAATAATATAGTTTATTAATATATTATTATAATTTATTCAGGAGTAAATAACTGCTCCCACCCGGAAGCGTGACTGAAACATCCTGTGTAACTTTTACTTATAGCTTACAACCACTTTGAATATTTCTTGTTCCTTACCTCTCAAGGGAGTTATGGGGAAGTTCTATTTTGGAAATATTATGGGAAAGCAGTGGGACCTACCCATGAATCCACCTCAGCTATAAAGCTTCCATCACTACTGGAGTTTTTCCACTCTGTATCAGGAAACATCGAAGTCACATTTCCCCTTTACCTGACTGCAAGATATTTAAATTACAGTGGCTACAGCTGCCATAACAAACCACCCATCTCTATCCCATCTCCTGGGACAGCTTTCTGCCACCTGAATATTCTCAGTGCCCAAGTTTCCTGGACAAGCCTTTGGTTCAATAAAATATTTCCTAGATGCAAAACCTGGGGTTATATTGGGTTTTGTTAAGCAGTCTCCTAATAAAGGCCAATGCATGTTGAGCCTTCATAGTAACTCAGATGTGACACAAATAATACAGCAGATAATTACAGTGCCCTTTCGCTCACCTCAAATTTAAACAAAGGTTAAGCTGCCCTTTAGAAAAGTAAATATTTTCTGTAGTCAAACAAGTGTAGACACCTTTAGAAACAAGGATATATTGCCAAATGAAACTGAACGGATAATGGTTACAATAGAATGATTTCAAAATATAAAGGATGCAGAGCTGCTCAGCAGAAGCAGCAGCCAGACATCCTGGCATCATGGACAGTCCCTTACCTTACAAAATTCCCAGGCTGGTCTCCATATGTTTTCCAAGAACTGTTGCTTGAAATTTCTGTCTGGTCACAGCAGATAGGAGAGAGAAATATTAAAAATAAGAAAGAGCATAATCTCCTCACCCCCTTAAGTCTGGTAAACAATTTATATCAAATTTCATACAACAGAACAAATCCGTGGACCTTTAAGTAATTAAGAAACAGACACCGAGGCTTAAAAAATAAACTTTAGGGGAAATCTCCCATAGTGGCCCGGAAATGGCTCGTAGGTTTTATTTAGTTCTCATAGTCCAAGGTTTAGCTGTGAAGGAGATAAGAGCCAGGTGTGTTTTACACATCTAATTTGTTTAGTCTGAAGCTCATTCAAACAGCACTTTCCATCCCCAAGTTTGCACCCGACTTCTAAAATCTCACTCTGGGATGAAGAGGTGTCAGATACAGTCAGGGACCCTAAATGGGAGGGATCACCCTTGGCGGGGGGAAGTTGTCTGTTGTTTCTGGTGTGCCTGGTTTTGGGGGCTGGAGGGTGGTCAGGAATCCTCCTGGTGGCTGTGTTGGGATGGAATCATAGACAACATGCTAACTGCTGACATTAAAAACCACAATGAATTAAACACCAACCTCACTGAGGTTGGGAAAGGCCTCCAGGACCATCGAGTCCAACCTTTGGCTGATCACCACTTGCACCAAACCAAAAATCCCTCACCTGCTCTTGCTTTGGACATTTCCAGGGATGGTGTCTCCAGCAAAAAGTCAGCGTTGCCCAATGAATCCTCTCATACTAAAGGCAAAACCACCCTGAAGGTCACTCCCAGGGATTCAGGCCCTAATAACCTCTCTCTGCTGAACAGCCCAGTGAAAAGCTGATAAATGCCCAAATATATCTGATTTTCTACTTTGAGATCAGCAAGCCATGAGTCCCCTTTCGGATGGGGGAGGCAGCTGAGTGTGTGTGGGAAGCTGGGGGCTGTAGAAAGCTCTGCTGGGAGGAGATTCATCCTCCAGGGATGCATGGGATGAGGCTCCACGGCTGCAGATCTGCAGCCAGACTTGGCAGGGGTAGGTAGAGGCTCTGTAAAGCTGACAAAGATGCTGAAAACTTTGGTTCTTAATATTTTCACCTTCTACCACCTCTGGCAATAAGGAAATTGCAAGATATTTGGTCAAGGATCACTTTATACATAAAAGACAAGGGGCTAATTTGGGGTTAATTTGTGGCAGTAACATTCACAATGCTCCAAGACATGGCAAACAGTAAAAAGCAGGTAAAATATCCATTATTACCATTGCAGTGTTGACTAACCTGAGTTCCAGGCCCTGCTTGAGTCTCCCAATCCTATTGGTGTAAGTCACATCCAACTTCAACTGTACTTGCATTTTGACAAGTATTAATCATGCCCATCTCTGTTTGATCCACTAAAAAAAAAAAAAATAGCCAATGAATTTACACCCTGTTACTTATTCATGAACAAGTTGTGCCCCTGAATTTTAACATGCTATGCCTTAAACCATCAGCTGTATATCTGCTTTATGTGATGCTCCTACATAAGCTGGCAGTCCATCAATTTAGTGTCCATACATTTCTTTGAAAGCTATATTATAATTAGAGCTTAGGTTAATACTATTCCGTAACCATAAAGCAGACGTAAAATAATTATAACTCATTTAGTGAAATTAGAAAAAGAGCAATTATTAGGCTCCCATTGTGAGGCTTTGCTGTGAGGGACAGATCATCTATCTGCAAGATGTACTTCAAGAACACCATTTTGAAAGAAATAAAGTAGATAAATTACTGTTTTGTTTGGGTTGAAGAAAACTTAGCCCCATAAATACAAGTTCAACAAACACAAAGGATGTGTGCAAGGGAAGTGAAAGTTCTACTGCAAGGAGAGAGATTAAAGTATTTAGATGAAGCTTTCCTGGCAAGGCCTCTCAGGATGCTGGGAAGCTTGATCTGTTAAGATTTGCAAGGCATTAAATACCACAGGGATGTGGACAAAGGCCCATAAACTCCCAGCTAAACATGAGGATGGAGCAGGAGGGAGTGGGATCAGCGATGCTGACGTGAGCCTCAGCACACTGGGGGTGCAGCATTTCACAGAATCCCAGAATGGTTTGGGTTGGAAAGGAACTTAAAGCCCAGCTCATTCCTGCCGTGGGCAGGGACGCCTTCCACTAGACCAGGCTTCTCCAAGCCCCGTCCAACCTGGCCTTGGATAATTCCAGGGATTTCTGACAACTTTAATTAGGATTTATATACTAGGATTTCGCATTCTCCAAGCTCCTGGTATGCTGAGATATCCATTTTTATGGGAAGAAATCACTTCTTGCTGGGAACACACCTCCCAGGCTGAAATAGAGCTTAGGACGGTATCGAGCCAACAATTTGCCCATTTTTACCTTCTCTGATAGGAGACTAAGATAGCAAAATTTCTGATGAATCAGCAACTAAAATGATGCCTTTTCCTGACAGACTCTTGCCCAGCTGCTGCTCACACAGAGGAAAAAACCCCAATATTGTTATTTCCAAGTCTTAAAGGACAGAACCTGCCATAAGAGGGATTTTCCCCCTCCCCTCCCGGTGCAGGATCTTTACATGTCTGAACTGTGACTTAGATCTTTGGTCCTATGGGCTTTTCTTTTTTTTTTTTTTTTGTACACTTCTAGTAATAGAAAATTACATATTAAACTGGAAGATAATAAGTTTAGATGGGATATTGGGAAGAAATTCTTCCCTGTGAGGGTGGGGAGGCAGAAGTTTCTCAGAAAAGCTGTGGCTGCTCCATCCATGGAAGTGTCCAAGGCCAGGGCTTGGAGCAACCAAGGCTGGAACTGGATGAGATTCAAGTTCCCTCCCAACCAAATCATTTCAGGATTCTGTTATTGATCAATCTACTTCATTTGTAAGGAATGAAGTAGATTTGCAGATTTATAGACAAGTAGATAAGCAATTTGACTTGGTCTACCTCAAAAGTGCTCTGTAAAAGCCAAATGTTTCCTCAAGGATTGCCATGAGAAGAAGAGGATCCGAAAAAAAAATCCTGCTCGTGGTACTCAGAGCCCAACCCAAAAACCAGAGCGAGACCCAGTCACAGGGAAATCAGTGGGTTCATGAAAATGTGTAAAACACATTGTGGTGGCAGAGCTAAACACAGCAGAGCACAGAAAGGCTCCTGCTAACGTTAAAAACCACGATGAATTAAACACCAAATGGCTCTAAAGTGCCTGTAATTTATTCAAAGCAACTCTACACTCATATTTCTCATTTCTTTTGGGGTCAGAGCATTTATGATTCATATTTTCAGTCTTATCTCTCTACAGTCGAGAGAGACAGAAGGAAGGCTCTACTATCAGGCTGATTTCAAAAGCTGGAGGTAAAAACATCAAATGTCACACAATATGGCAAAAATATATCAAACTGTATGAAATTCTTTGTTTCTTCAGCATAATTTCTCTGGAATGCTTTTGAACTTTCAAAGAGTCCTACCAATTCCTCCCTGTTTAATTGATAGCAACGTGAGAAATCAATCAGCTATCAAGCTATTTTACATAATGGGAAAAAAAATTGGGGAAAAGCACATACAAAACACTTATACTTTTTTAAATGTTTGTGTTATTCAATGATTTCTATGTCCAAGTAAAACCTTGTTTATTGGTTTGTGTAGTAACACAATTTCTGGTTAAATGAACCCTTGGAAACACAAGTGTGTGGGGAGGGAAATTCGACACCCCCAACATTTGTAAAAGTTATGGTGGGCTTTCTGTTTTAAAAAAAAAGTTACGGTGGGCTTCCTGTTTTTAAAAAAAGTTACGGTGGGCTTCCTGTTTTTAAAAAAAGTTACGGTGGGCTTCCTGTTTAAATAGTGGGAATGTGCTGCTGGAACTGTAGGAATGGGGGAACGACCCCACTTCATCACTAATTTTACTTTCCAAGTGACTGGAAAATTCTCCAGTGCTTCCTGTTAAACAACACGAAAGACAAGTTCAGAGACCTGGTACCTCTGACAGTTGTGAAAGACAGGAAAAAAATGAATGATGTCCTCCAGAGGATATTTTTCTGTCACTTAAGCAGTTTACATATTTCTCTATTTTTACTGTATTTTTCTTCTTCTGATCACCAGGGATCGTATGTGAGTTTAGGGTCATTAGGGCTCTGTCTAGTGCCAGACAGATTCTGCTACAGTCAGATTTTTATGATGACAGCATGAAATTTTTGGAATGCACTGGTGAGTTGTGGGACTATTGACTGTCATTAAAAAGAAAAAAAAAAAAAAAAACATATATATCTTTGCTTTCTTGCACTACAAGCAAGCCTTTGGCTTTAAATTTTGCGAAATACAGATGATTTCTTAAAAGAGATGAAAAAAGCAGCAAGCAAATTTAATAATAAGTATTCAAAAAATATTGAACTGATTATTTCCACCGAGAGTGAGAGAATATATTTTTATTTTCAGGGTTAAGAGACAGAGAAGAAGAGTTGGGGAAACACAAAATATTAAAAAAAAAGCCCATAAAGAATTTGACATTTTATTTAATTATTTCTTTCCTTCTGTCTCCTTCCCCTTTCTTTTCAGTGTTTCAATCTGTTCTCCCCATCCTTGGGGAACACTGCTTGAACCTGCATTTGTGAATTATAAGCTCTCTGTACTGTACATAGCAGTTGTTAAGGATCAACTGATTAACCATTTTATCGAAGATTTAGAGGACTCATTCCAATTTTTACAACTCCATGTGGTTTTTAAATATTGTAATGTTTTCAACCAATATGTTTTCCGTCTCCCAGCTGTAAAACAATACCTATTGTCTTGCGGGGAGGGAATTTATTTTTGTACAGTTTTGGTGTAATACGATTTTTTTGCACGCCGCTAACAGCATCTTCTGGGAAAGAGTAAAAAAAGCCTCAAGATGAAATATTGTTCTGCTCATTCCTTGCTCATTCACTTGGGCCAGTGAAACATTTGTTAGCACACTGAGCTACCTAGGAAGAGACAGATAACGGGATTCACAAATTCACCTGTTCTGTTGGCTTAGCAAACCCTTTAAATTCTTTCATATGTTAACATCCTGTGTATTTTTAAATTGAGAAATAGAGGGCTCACGCAAAACTCAAAAGATTTATCTGTGTGGGCACTTAAAACTGTGTTACTGAGCTGTGGGTTTGTATCAAGACTCTAAGGGCAAGGCAGGGCTGGAATTTGTGCCCCTCTGCAGCTTTTAGTAACCATATTTTCTCTTGGGATTGTCTCTTTCTTCAAAAACAAAAGTATTGTTGTGGTTTGTGTAGTGACAAGGGACTCTTGGTAATAATACTAGAAGGTTAAATATGATTTATTAACATGATTTTATAATTCAAAGAATTGAGCTATTATCTGCCCGGTCCAGAGTAACAGAAGCTGCTGCTTCTAGCTCTGTTTAAAGAATGTTAGAATAGTTTACACAATTAAAGATAACAACTTTTTATCTCATGAGCTGAAAAGAAGAAAAACTTTTATCTCTTATTATTAAGAAACAAAGAACACCTCTGTCCTTAAAACACAGCTCAGGAATTTGTTTATAATATTTCATATAAAATAAAAAACACTTTCTTATAAGAAGAGGTTTTTTACAAACCCACATACAAAAAAAAACTTATGTTCACACAACACAAAAGGTACAAATTGACCTAAAGAACTGGTCAGTAAATTTAACAGCAATGTGTTGCCTCGGGGTGATGCTTTGGCCACCTCAGCTTTTGTTTTCTAATGGCCCTAAAGGAAAAGTCCTTCCTTCAGGAAGTTCAGGTGTGTTTTTCTGAGCAGCCAAATTTCTAAGGGTTGGCTTTGAGTCGCAAATTTTACATCTTTACTCTTTCAGCTGATGTCAGTGTAAACATTAAAGGCTTTATCCCATCATGTTCCTATCATGGCTTCAGCTGTACAAGGAATTTACAGAATTTCCTGTTTATCACCACCCCATCACTGATAATGCTGTAATATTGTGATCACATTATCACAACATAGCAGCTCATACAATCAGAACATAATGATTGTAATTATAATTTTAGCTAACGTTATTTAGTGCCATATAACAACGCTCTAACAAGTATAACAACAAAAATAATATTTAAGGTCCTGAGCAGGAGCAAACATGCTGCTTGGGCTAATGTAAAATGTACACTAAACTGTTGGTTTCACAATAAAATCTAAATACCATTAAAGAGCACCGATTTGCCTCACAGGAACCAACCAGGCAGGACAAATTTAAGTTGGTTTATCCTGCACTCATTGTGAATTGAGCTAAATTCATATTTACCACAGAGCAGGGACGTGGGCACACACTGCAGAGCCATCAGTCCCAGTTAAACCACGCTGGAGCTCTAAATTAGGAGGGAATTTCCACACGGCCTGATAGACCCTTCCCAATTAACACTGGAGCATCTTCACTGCACTACAAACACAAATAAAATTAAGGCATGATCAAAGGCACGGTCACTAATTAAGACATGGACAAACGAATGCTCAGATCTGGGATTCTGGGATCCCACCCCTCTGGATTTTGCTTGGAGTTCTGAGCCACCAAGTGAATTCACCTCAAGAGGGAATCCCCTGAGGGACATCCCAAAACTGGGGACATCCAGTCAGGATGCAGGACAGCCACATTCAGACCCAAACTTGAACCACAGCAGTGGCACCGGCAGTTTTTAGTGCAAATCTGTAACTGTGTAATAGCGTAACTCTGCAGTTTTTAGTGTAACTCTGGAATTGTGTAATAGTGTAACTCTGCAGTTTTTAGTGTAACTCTGGAATTGTGTAATAGTGTAACTCTGCATTTTTTAGTGTAAATCTGGAATTGTGTAATAGTGTAACTCTGCAGTTTTTAGTGTAAATCTGGAATTGTGTAATAGTGTAACTCTGCAGTTTTTAGTGCAAATCTGGACTTGTGTAATAGTGTAACTCTGCAGTTTTTAGTGTAACTCTGGAATTGTGTAATAGTGTAACTCTGCAGTTTTTAGTGTAACTCTGTAATTGTGTAATAGTGTAACTCTGCAGTTTTTAGTGTAACTCTCTAATTGTGTAATAGTGTAACTCTGCAGTTTTTAGTGTAACTCACTTTGCCTCCCTCTGGTACCTGGAAGCTCCTCCAGATGAAACTCCTTTAAAACCATTTTTTAAGTGATAAGTGATAAGATTTTTTAAGTGATTAAGTGATAATTTAACTCCTTTGCACAAACAATATCCAATAAACACTACAAAGCACTTCCTAGGAAGACAATGGGAATTTTACAATTATTTACAATTTGCAATTATTGAGTTTGTAAGGGAAGAGTTTGGATCTGAAATGCGCTGGCACTTGGATTTCCAAGCCTCTCACTCTGAGATTTTCCTTTTTTCTCTGTATTAAATAATGAGATTTGCTTCCTAATATCGTATTTCTCCAAGGGGAGCTGGGAGGTTTCCTGCAGGTACTAACCCAGAGGGAAGCACAGAGGAAAAAGAATAATAAATCATGCAGAGCTGCAAATAAAAAGGGCAAGCGTATCTAAATACAGTAGTTTATTAATAACTGTGAATCTTATAGGATCTGTGTCAAACCTTTCCTGACAGGATCTCTTCATTCTTCCTGCGACACTCTGCAACTTCTTATCCCCACAGTACTTCTCTCGGCCTTCACCATCTTAAATTTCCCATTATGGAAACACAAATTGCACAATCAACACATTTTTAATTTTTTACAGTTGAAACCGTAATGATATTTTTCAGAGAAAAGCACCAAAATCTGCCTTCCTGTGGAAAAACTTTCCATGTGGAATTTTCTTTTCGCAACAAATTTCTTTTGCCTGTAATATCCCAAAGAGTTTATGGCACACCGGTTTTGACTGATGTGCTGTTCCTAACATTGTTACACTGACAGGAATTCCACAATATTTTAATTATTTGACTGCTGCAGGTTTAAAAAAAAAAAAAAAAAAAACAAAACCACAAAAAAACCTAACAGAGGACTCTTAACTCAAAGAAGAACATGAAAACTTCAATTTTATTCCCAGTTTTCCTTGACTTTATCTGGAAGTCTTGGACCAATCCATATCCTGCCTTACCTTTTAGCTGTTTCACGTGGATCCCATCTCTTTTTATTGGACTCTTGATGGCCACTGATGTTTTATGCATAATGATGCTCAAGTTTAATTGAGCTGTAAGCTTGGGTTTAATTATGAGCCTTCGTGATACCTTCAGCACTTTTTCTTCTCTGATTACTGTAACTGGTTCTCTCCAACCCCTTTAAAATATTTAATCTATTAAACCACTTGTAGACAAGTCATTTTTAGGAGAAAGTCTAATTACTCTGTTGCAATTATCTTAATGCATCCTCGGTATTTAGAGAAAAAAAAAATAATACCCTGAGTGAAATGCACTTTGTGGGCTATTCCAAACATTCCCATTTAATGGTCTGAGTCACGCTGCATGTCTCCTGTGCTTAAAATGAATTTATGTGGAGAAAGTGACACTCCAAGTCCTCGTCCCTTTGGTTAAATTTCTGATCATTAAAATTTCCCACAGCTTTTAGAGATGTGACCATCAGACTTGGTGGGCAATTCTGCTTGTCTCAGTGTATGAAATTCTCATTCTCT
>VXAX01005074.1:17375-40142 GCA_013399835.1 Leptocoma aspasia | reverse complement strand
AAAAAAAAAAAAAAAAAGAGGTAAAAATTTAAAAAAAAATCATTTACATGTGTCTTAAACGTATTTTCAAAAAGAGCAACCCTGAACCTTTCAATAGATCAGCTTTGCCAGAAATCTGATGGGTTTTCATGGAATTGAAATGAAGAAAATTAAAATGTTCCATATTTGAACAAGATAATGTCTGTGCTCATATTTACAGCATTTATAAAATCAAATTATATCGAAATAAAGACATTTGATGCAGTCAGTTCTTTCAAGTATAAATTCTTGCTATAGTTTCTATACCTCTAATTTTATATATTACATGTAGAGCCCCTTTCTACTCACTATTATAAAATATGTTTCCTCACAGTTTTAAGCAGGATCCTGGGTGTTGTTTGTCTATCAAACACTGTGAAGTGCTAATTTGTGAGAAGTGCTTATACTTACTAAGACAATATTTAGTCAATTTTGGTTTATCTATATAAAACGAGCATTTTACAATAAATTTCTTACCAAAAAAAAAGGAAAGAAAAGGAAAATAGATAGAAAGCATTACAACCTAAGTCCTTTTAAATTCAAATGTGATGGACTGTACCTGACCCTGAGATTCCTGCTTAGCTGAAATACTTTAAAATGCTTCCTGAGAGTTTGAAAATTAGTCTCAAAATTAGCCAACACATGTTATTCAAAATCTCAAAGAGAATAATGTGTGACCTTGAAATTTTTTGTCATTATTTTATATCTCCTCTTAAAAATTGAGTACATTTTATAGCTGTAAATTAAACTGTATATTGACTACAAATATAAATGTATTAACTATATAATTATTAGTAATTAAATTAATTAGTAATTAATTAATTAGTAATTAAAACCTAAAATAAAACGAATTCACACTAAAAACCAAAACACACCAGCCTAAGAAATGTGTGTGAGAAAGGAGGGAGCTGTACATTGGTTTTGTTCATTCAGAGCTGAAAACCAAATAAAATCTAAGTTCTCTATATTTCAATGCCTTAATATTGTTTGTGTTAATAATGCTCTGCCATTTACATTGGCATACACATTGTGAGTGTGGAAAAATAAAAATAAATTCATTTTAGAAATGAGGAGGGCAAGGTTCAGCATTAATGCTGACTTGTCTCTCTCCAGCTCCACTTTCCTCACTTCTTGTACAAGCACAGCCTTAATGTTACACAGGTTGCATACCTGGAGTTGGACTTTATTTAGGAAATTCCTTCCCTCTTCAGGATTCATCGCTTGTTCCCTAATTTATAGACTTGTTTTCTGCAACAGGGATCTTGATGGGGTTTTTCCCTCATTTCTTCACTCGACGACCACATAATTATCTGCCTGTTTGGTTAAATTCCTGAATTTGGGATCAAATCAATTCCTTGCATATAAATGAGCATATCAAGTACAAGGAACATATCAATTCCAAATCAGTGATTTGTCTTCTTGCATTACAGGCTGCTTTCTCCAAAGACATCATCACTTTACATTTTGCACTTCACCAAGGGCAAGACTGAGCTTGCAGTTCTGGGCGTTTCTGAAGCACCCTGCTCTCCCTCAGATCCTGCAGGATTTGCCGAAACAATCCTCATGGAGGACAACTGTGGTTGCCCAAGGAAATGCAGAATACAGAAGTTTGCAGTTTATCAGCAAGTCCTGATTATGGTTTGTTCCTTAATGTAAAAAAGGGATGAGGGATTTCCTTGTCTCTTTCTGCTTCTGTTTTCTTTTTAAATTTTCCCCTTTTTTCTCCATTTTCTTTGTCATTTAAGCTTTCTGCAACTTCACCACTGTCATTCAAACTACTGGGCAAATGTCTCCAGAGAGTGTTCATATGTTCATAAAAAAACATATTTTAAATCTATAAGACTCTTCTTGACCAGCGATCTCATTTTATATCAGGGGGAGAGAGAAAGACAGAGAATTTCCCATTTACAAAACAAACACTCCACATTTTTCTCTCTCCCTTCAAAGCAGCTTCCCATAACACATTTATAGTGTTGGTGCTGTAACATGGTTTTTTAGAAAGGAGTTTCCTTCCAGGCCCATAACACAGCCCACTAAATCTTGTGGCGGGGCGATGCCGAGCGAGGAGAGCAAACAATGACAATCCTCAAAATCAGGAGCACTTTTCTGCCAAAAAACCGCTTGCAGCTGCCTCCTCATTTCCTGGGGAAGTCAAGGTGTTCCCCTGGACCTCCTTTCCAGCTCTGTGATGACGTGAGTTGTGGCGTTGCTCTGTAACCCAAGCAGATCAATCAATCAAACCCTAACCCTAACCCGACCCAGCCTGGCCAGAGGGGTGTGTGAACTCCCGGTCCTCTTCTGGGTGTTCAGTCCAGAGAAGGTTTAAACAGGTCCAAAGGAAAAGAAAGAACCACAGTCCAAAGTACTGCCTCAGCTAGCTAAAACTAACTAAAAAGCGAAGAAGAAACTCTGTCCATGCTGCAGCCACACTGTCCGGAGAAGGAATGTGAAGGAGGCAAAAACAAAGTCTGAGGGGAAAAAAAAATCTGCGGGCTTCATTGTCCCCCCTCTTTACTCTCGGAATGGATCTTAAAGGTGCAAAACTTATTTTCTAAACTACACAGACGAATGGGGATAGCGAGCCTCATAACGTCAACCCAGGACACCTCGTTAGCATCACCTCGTTCCCAGCGCCAGCCTCATCTGCCATGGTGGGCAGCTCTGGGGGCCGGATGTGCCAGCAGCCACAGCTGCTCTCCCTCTGCTCCTTCCCCTCCTTCTCCAGAGCTGGTGCTGCTCTCCAGGTGCCCATCCCTAAATTCCAGCCCCGTTGGGACATGGGGAAAGCCGCCGGCTTTCCCGCTGTGCGCTCCTTGCTCCTTCCCAAAGCGTTTGCCTCGCTGGTATCACGCTACTCCTGATCAAGAAGCTCCCCCCCAGTCTGAATTTCCAGCTTTATCTCTTTGCCCATTGTGCNTTCTTCTATATCGAATATTTTAATTTACACTAACCAATGTAGTACGATATACAAATCCTATAGCATTTACAAATAGCCTATAAGAATATTTACATTACCATACTATGTTCTATTTTAAACCCTAAAAACTACTCTTTGGACCCCTCTTGCCAAGCTGGCAGGGTCTGCTCTGACCCTTGGACTCTTGGTGAGGAGAAGAGCTTTGTTTAATCAAAAGGGGATTACCTTCAGCTGGCCACACTATTGTTTCTCTGTTGTTCAGTAACAGAGGCTCGGCATCTTAGACATCGAAACTTGCCTTCAATTCTATTTCACTTGTATGTTCCATATTCTCAAAGTCTAAACAGTCATATTTATAAGGCTTTCCTATTTCATCCTTCCCAACAGCCCATACTCCAAAATGCACCCTGGAGTCACCAATGGAATCTGCACTCTGCAGCCTCCTGGGTTTTGGTCCTTCAAGCACCAGCTCAGACACACAAAGAGCTGCAGTCTGAATATCGCAACTTCCAGCACGCAAAAAAAGCATTATTGTGGCACTGAGGTGATATCAGAGCTCAAATCAAACACTTTTATGCTGCCAAAACCTTCTCTTGGCTTTTTGTCTGGCCCAGGTCTTACCTTGCTGTTCAGGGAGTTCACATCCATCATTATTCAATCTTCAGAAGAATCAGGCAGGAAAATGTGTCCTCTTCTGTCCCTCTGTTCACTGCTTGGAGGTCACAAACCTGGGAAAGGTTTAGAAAGGTGTTTGTGAAATTTTTTGAAGATTTTTTTTCTCTCAGGAATTCACTTACTAAATTAAATCCTTCTTAGTTATCTCCTGCAAAGGTTAAACTGTGGCAAAATTGAAAGTTCAGTTGCTATTAGAGAAATGGTACAAATTGCTGCAAACATTGGTAAATAGAAATGCACTCAAATCCAGAGCAGAAACACAACACAGTTGTCTAATAATTAATCACAGGAATAATTCATATGCATTACCTTCACTTCAGGACTTTAAATCAAATTTAACACTATTTTTCTAAGAGGTTGTGCTTCAGCTCAGCAGGAGGTGATGCATGATATAGAAATGGGTGAAACCTGCAACTTGATGCCACAGAAAATCAGCCCCGAGTTTTGCAAAAGTTAATTGTGCTAATACAAATATATTTTCTGCATGTGAAAATACCTTACTCTTCAAAGCTATATTGAGATTCACATCACCAGCATGAGGGGTGGCTGATACACCTGGAATGTGATTTTCTTATATCTCGAGTAATATTTTGCCAAAATTTTTATGGGGTTTAACTCAGAATGTTAATCTGAATGAGTGATTTCAACTATCAGTAGATCATAATTTTGATGGACTATCAGTCAGTTATCTAAAACCCGTAGGAAAAAAAACAATATATGACACACTGGTTCATTGCATGTTTAGCTGGCTGAAAATAGAGCCAACATTTACCAGAAATTGTTTTCCTCCTGGGCAATGACTGAATCTGGTGACAAACCATCACAGGGCAGAAGAGAATTCAACCTGTGAATATTTCAGCTGAATATTTCAGACCGTTATATTTTCTTCCCAGCTCCGAGTGTTTTGCACACGCACAAATTTGGGGATGATTGCAACCACGTTTCTCTACCTCTAGCTACAGAAAACCCTCAAGGGAATCCATCCTAGCTGTGTCCCAGAGCAGCTTCTCTGTTTCTCCTGCCTTGTGTGAAGCACAGACTTTTCAATTTGAAAGGTGAAAATTTTGTACCAGATCAAAGTACAATTAAAAAAAAAATATTTCTCTGTTTCAGTATCAAAACTGTGAAAACTGGTAATTAGGCAAAATCCAAACTGTTTGTTTTTGGGGTCAGTAGGGACTATTACCAAAACCTTTCCAACACACACAAAAATTGTGCAGATAAAAGCATTTTATTCAAGATTAGATTCTCCTGAGCAATGTACACTTTACAATTTCCCAGGAAAATATTTACTTAAAAACTCACAGAGAAAATATATTTCATGGGGAAAAGGCTGCTGAATTTAAGTAGCATGGCAAAATATAATGTTTTGACTGGCTTTCTACAGTTATTTTTTCATAACTTTTAATAATGTGTTTCACTTCTGGTTTATTCAATAAACAGCTCAATCACTTGATACTGAAATCACTCTAAAAATTTATTTCCTTCTATCAGGCATAAGAACCAGTTTGTTATTTATAGGATGAATGTTATTATTGTAGGGTTTTCCATGGATGTTGACTGCCCACTACTGACTGATTGCCTGACCTTGGGAAAAACAAGATTACTGTGACTCATTTTAAGAGAGTTTTACCAAGAAATTAAAAGACTTTATAGAGAAAAAGTGAGAAAACAAATCTAAATTAGTGGATTTCACTTGAGAACTCATTTCAGCCTGCTTGATGGGGCTTGGGGGGTGGGGGTCGGTCAGAAGGGATTAGAAGCATTTAAAAAACACTTAATTTGATTATTTCTCTCTGCCCACGTGTATGAATGCCCTCTGACAAAAGATCTCTGGAGATCAGTGTCTGACCTGGAGCCCAGGATCTTTCAGCACTCCCAAATTCTCTGGGTCCAAGCCAATGCCAAATCTTCTGCCTCACCAGGAAAATTCCCTTTTAGAGATCCTTCACTGGAGGATGCACCCAGCTGTTATCAGGAGCTTGCCCTGGAAGAGTTCACATCACATAACAGCTCCGAGCCCTCATTTCAGCTCCAGCAGCCAAAGGCAAAAAAAAAACAAAACCAAAAGGCAGAAGTTTGGTTTGTTTTTATCCAGGGAAAATCAGGACAAGTCTCTGACACTGAGATATTTGCCTGACATTCCAGAGAAATCCAGAAACTGTCATGCTTCCACTTGGAGTAAAAGCTTTGTCTTTGCATAACTACTCTTGGATTGGAGGGGTTATTTCAGATCCCTAATTTTATTTTTAGGACCTGTAAAGTTGCACATGTCGTAAGCTATAATCACTCTGAGTGTGCTTACAGTAAATTCATGCCGAAGAATGGATGCAATAAGGGAAACTGATCCCACAGAACCCAGGGAAAGAAGAAAGGAATTACAAGAAAATTAAACAACAATGCTGTTAGAGAGAGAAAAATAAATTACAAAGGCCTTGTAGAATTATATTATCTTTCCTTCTGGAAATATCTCTGCTCGTGTCTAATCTTTTTCATAATAGTTTTGTATTGGTAGATTTCAATCATTTGTTAACACCCTGGTGCAATCAAATCCTTTTCTCCCCTCTGTTGTTCTTTGTTGAGAAATTCCAGTTCCTAGGAAATTTCTTCCACTAGCAGCTACATTTCAGTAGCATTAAATTTAATTTCATATCAACTGGTTCAGCATGATCTGCTTATTCCTGTAGATCTCAAACTTGAACTGGTGATGTTTTCAAATTTTGTGTGTTAAAAGAAAAAAAGAATTTTTGTTTTGTTTTGTTTTGGAAAGATCATTAATGAAAACATTACATAAAAGAAGTTTTAGGTCTGATCTTTGATAATCTCCTTGAATTTTCTTCCAGTCTGTCTGTCCCCCTTTTATTGCACTCCAGCTTATATCTGTTACAGCTGATCCTATACAGTAATTCTCCCAATTTTTCTATCAATTTCTAAATGGTACTACCTGAAATTATTCATTTAAATGGTTCAAGTTGTAAATATTAGATTTGACCTTAGAGGCTTCAGTTCCTGAAAAACACAACAGTTAGACCACAAAGTCCAGACTATAGGCTGTACATACTGTAAATAAACTACAGAGATAAAAGCAAATGCACAAATTCTTACCAAATTAACATCTGAATTAATGTAATCAGAGTTTTTTAAGAGGTTATAAAATTCCCAGAGGAAAAGACTGAAATTTCTTTGGGCCAAACTCCAAAAGGCACAGAGAACCACAGTGAACTTTGAATTAGAAACACTTCATGTGTCCATTGTACAACTCCTTTGCAGCCTGAGTGATGCAGGTTGTAACAAGGAAATCTAAAACCTCTCCTGATCTCCAAAGCTGAGCCCCATTTTAATCCCAACCCTGGAAAGACACTGGTGGAATGTGTCATTAAAAAGTCTTAAAATCTCTGCAGTTCATCACTGGACTCTGTGCCCCCAGTTTACTCTGGAATTCTAAAAATATGCATAAATCTGCCATTTACAAGGATTTTATTATTATTATTATTGTTTTGATTCTGTTCTATAGATCATTATTATAGAAGCAGACTGCAAGTAATGACGCTGCAACTGCAGAGGGAGAATTCCAGATAAAGATCTGGAATATTTCCCTTTTCCCTGAGAAAAGGATGAAGCCTCTTTCCATCTGTGCCATTGCAGCTGCAGGTTTTTACAACACACTGACTCGTAAAACAAACTTCTGGTGTTAGAGAACAGGTAATTTTTTACAAATTGAAAAAAAAAATTGACCTTTTCTGCTTTGGAAAATGAGAGTTTCTGACACTGATGGAAATCTTCCAATCTTCCCTCATGCAAACAGGAAAAGCATCCTGGAAAAAAAAAAAACTGTTCCCATTTGGGCAAGTTTGTCTTGTTAGCTCCAATTGCAGAGAGAAGCACAATCCCTAATCTTGGGCTGTGCATGAGCATCATAAAGTGCCTGAGGGACTGGCAGGAAGGGGCAGGAAAAACAAAACCAACAGCTACAGCCATTTTCACATCAGAGCACAGCTGTAAGGAGAGATAATAATGATGCCCTCCTCATGCACAGCATCCCTGTGTTTGGAGCACTTGGGAAAGGTTTTGTTCTTCTCTGGAGAGTGACTGCCCACAAATCAGCCTGCAGATTGCCTTGAGAAGGGCTTGTCTGCTCTTCCAAACTGGACATCTCCCTCTTGCAGGGGAACAGCGTGGAAAAAGGAAACACAGAGCAAGAGGGAATCGAGATTTGGGTGCTAAAGCCGAGGGCACCGAATGTGAGGGATGAAAAGGGAGCTTTTCTCTACTCTTCTGTTCTTTGTCATTTCTCCCTAATAACTGAGCAGTGAAGTGGCTGAATCCCACTCTGGAAGCACATTGCTCTGACACAGGACACATCCAGTATCCCAAACCCAATATTTGTCTGTTTGCCTTGAGGGAAGTCAAAACTCTTTATCAATAACATCAAGCTGTTCCATTCCTTATTAAAATTAACTTTTCATTAAAAGCATGCCCAGCCTGTCAGTGCCAGCAGTTAATTTTTTAAATTGAAACCGAGAAATAAAGATAAAACTATAAAATTATTGTACATATCACCCGGGCAGCTCCTGTGGACCTTAGCAGAAAGTGCTAACCCAGAACACTTCGCTTCAGGAAACACTTTGGGATCCTGGAGCCAGGAAAGTCAGAAATCATGATCATCCTGGATGGACCCACTCCAAGTCCAGCAGCTCCGGTCCCACCACACTGCACCCCTTTTCCACAGCCCAGGGCAGGGAAAAGAGCGTTCACAGCCACTCCAGTGGTGTCAGATTTCCAGAAATATAAGTTTACCCAAAAGATCTTGCAGATGAAGCGCCCTTGTTGAACAGCACTTTTAGGAAATGCTGAAGCCCTCATAAAATTGCACTTTCCAGGCAGGATGGGAACTCCCTCAGTCCCTGGTGACACACCTTGGATAGCTGGTTCCATTTCAAAACTCCCAGTGGATATTCTTATGATACTTTCATTTTTTTCCAACAACTACAACGTTCTTCGTTAATCATTTGGATGCATTTGGCATCCACACCAAGATGACTCTGTCAAAAAAAAACCAGAAACCATTTATGCCCATGCACAGAACTCCCTAGATTTCCCCAGTTCATTATTTAATTGCTGGTTGTGTTTCCTCTCGTGCAGCTCTTGCTGGTTTTCAGAGCAAAGCTGGTCTCTGCACTTTGCATTGAGTAAACACAAGCCTATCTGCTGGTTCAAAATGCTGGAGATTTATTAATAAATAAATAAATTAATTAATTAAAAACCCCACCAAGTTTAACTTCATTTTTTATAATAAAACCGCGTTTCTTCTGATCTTCATATGATAATAAACTTTCCTAATATTTTCCATTGAAGATTAATACACTTCTCTAGAAAGTTATATCTAATTTATGTGACTTTAAGGGTCATGCTTTAATAACAATGATGAAACACGATTATTACTTCCTAATGCTGAAATTACAGTTTTTACATTGTAAATTTTTCCTGCTATGCGCCCTGTGGCACTAACATTTTTATCACTCCATGTGTTTCTAGTTTTAAAACCTTTACCCCTGCTGTTTGAAAAATATTTCTCATTTTCGTCCCCTATGGAGTACAGAAATCCCTAAAGGCAAACCATTAGTGATCTTTCTGCCTTTTCCCAAACACTTATTATGATCACCAGTGTTGCTTCCACTGCCTCATTGGCTTTTGGTAAAGTATGCAAATGAGATGTTCAAAATACACACTTTTTGCAACTGTGCAAGTTCATACTGATTTATAAAATGGGAAGGCTATTAAAGTGACTGAAAATGTCAGCAAGATTTATGCATGGGTGACAAATTGTATTGGAAATGCTCATTTTTAACGTGCTGGCCTGAGTTCCTTCTCTTTTTTAAAAAGTATTGGATGTGATACACTTGCTTTAAGGCCATTTGCCCCTCCCATCGCCCCATTTGTTTTAAATAGACTCTGACAGTGGCTTTTTGACCAGGAAAATAAACAAAACTCTTCACATTGATTGTTTTGATCGTGGAAAGCAGAAATCATTTCTCTCCTTACTTGTGTTTCTCCATGAAAATATTTAGGAAAGCGCTTCCACCTTTCCTTTGGGATGAAACACTCCTGGCCCAGACAGCTCCTTCCAGGAAAAAATACCATATCCAAATACCAAATCCAAATCAAGACCATTTATTTATTTATCCAAATAAAGACTATTTAAAAAAATCAACACGCCCCTCTACAAATAGAAAAGCTGCTAAAAATTCGCCAGACATGGATAAGGCAGACATGGAATTATAAGAAAACCAGAAAAGGACCCCTGTGCTACAATTGTGTGATAAAAAAAATATGTTATAAATCAATGAAAACACTGCAGTGCATTTCACAATAGCAAGGAAATGATGGAGGAATTTATGAGGGTTCATTTCAATTTCGGCACCGAAGGCAAAAGGAGCCTTGTCACTGATGTTAAAGAGAAAAGGTTTAGGCCCATAATCACACATCATATTATCAAATATGTACAGTCAGAAATGGTATAAAGAAAGAAAATCAACAAACTATTGAAGGTCTTGAAACACTCATACATAATCTCAGAGGTATAATGAGAAATACTGCTCTGATACCAACATATTTATAACTTCTGTCAACAGGAACTGTATTATGTGAGGGTTTAAACACTTTAAAGCATAGCATGTGCTAACACCAATATTAAGGGAGAGAAGCTGTGCTTTTGTGATTATTTTCTTCTGTTCCTGTGCGCTCAGTTTGGTGCAAATCCCACCCCTGTGAAAGCTTAAACCAGGGCCTGGGTTTACTCAGAAACCCCAGTGCACAGGGTTTGAGCCACCCAGCCCCGTGCTCACGGTATTTAAGAGCCTCCTGCCAACTGACACCAGAGTTTCAGCAGCATTTAGGGGCACATAAATGCAAGCAGGGCTTTTAATAACCTGTTCCTCACTCATTTTTGTTTTTAAAGCTATGCAGGAGTGAACATACCCCAAGAGTTCAGTGCTGTGATCGTCTGGGTACCCACAGCAACTACAGATGCAGGCCCCCTCTTCCCAAACTCAAAAGGCTTTAAAAGTTATTCTACAATCCTTTGCATCGAAAAATTCAATACTGAGAACTTAATTCTACTTTTTATATTCAGATCAGTCAGTACCAGTACCATTATTGCTCTGATTTTCCTAATTAGTTCATTAAGTTGCATAATAATTGGTTTACTGCCACCCACTTTTTACGATGCTAGAACTGTGAAAATAAAATTGATTTAGGGCCTTATTCTGATCTATTATGCTTATTCACTCCCATATCCTGGTGCTTGCTGCAGGTTTTTTTCCCCTTCATCTCTCAAAGTCTGCATATTTTTCCCTGGTTTCACTTAAAATGCAGCCCATATTCCGGTTTTATATAGGTGGGTTTCAGATGTGCATTTGACAAGTATAAACAAATAACCAAAGCATTGCCAATGGAAAACATCTGTCTCTCACCTTAGGAGGTCAAGATAAAACTCAGTGTGTGACATGCAACGTATGAATTTGAATTTATTTCCATTGTGCTAATGACATATATCAATGCCTTGACAGAAGTAACTGGCATATTATATTAATGGGGCTCTGTCCTAAAAGTGACACCGGAATATCCAGACAAAAGCATGAAATGGATGAGAAAAGAGCAACTCTTTGTTACTACCTTGAGTAGTGGTTCAGTGTGTGAAACCCTGTCCTCCTACTACTCAACTCCGTAGCAGTACAAACGTCCAATGCAGATGCCTGGTGCAAGAGGAGAGAGAGAGAGAATTCAGGCTTGGATTTGGGAAAAAATTAACATGATCCAAGAATTCCCCAGAGCTGGATTTATATGGATGGCTGGAAGAACACGCATTTCTTTCATGGTAAAGCCACACCCAGGTCCTGGGTAGCCACAGCCAGACCAGAGCAGCCACAGGACACCAAAGGATACAGGAGACGTGCTCAGATAAAACTTAAAATTAATTGTGGACATCAGGATTGGAATGGGAGAGAAGAAGAAAAGCAGAGGAGTCAACAGGTGGAATAAATTGCTCTTCCATTGTTTTTGTAGCTTTCCCAAGAGTAGAAATGCAACGAGGAATGCTTCATCCCTTCATCCATAGAACCCCAGAATGGTTTGGGTTGGAAAGCACCTTAAAATTCATCTCATTCCACCCCCTGCCACGGCAGGGACACCTTCCACTGTCCCAGGGTGCTTCAAGCATCATCCAACCTGGCCTGGAACACTTCCAGGGATTCAGGGATAGCCACAGCTTCTCTGGGCACCTGTGCCAGGGCCTGCCCACCCTCACAGTAAAATATCCACTGGAATTTTCCACTGTGGAAAATGCACAGCAAAAGCAAAAGAAAAAAAATAAAGAAAAAAAAAAGAAAAAAAAAAAAAAAAGGAAGAACAAAAATATTTATATATTTGCTTATGACTTGAGGTACCTGCGGGTTGGAGACACTTCTGCACGCTCTCAAGAAAAGTTTCCTAAAAAAAGTCCTCCCATCTCCTCCTGTGGAGAAAACTACCGAGTTCCACACCTTGCAGCTCCCAGTGGCCCAATCCATCAGCCCAGCCGCGAGCTGTGGTGGTAGGATGAAAAAGCAGAATTGGAAAACAGCTACCAGAGCTTTTCATGAGTTTTTCTGCTCTTGGCCTGCTTTTTTGGCAGCTTTTGGAAATGGAATTATGCAGCCACTACGTGAATTTGATTTTCCCTCCAACAGCAGCGAGGAGGGAAAATCAGGTTTCACGTGGTGGCTGAATGCACCCCTGTGCAGGAGCTTCAAAAGTTAAAAGTTTATTGAGATTGCAAACAGTTTAAACGTTATTGGGGATGCAATATTGTGCATTATACTCCCGTGCTGACCAGATGGCTGCCTTAAACAAATGCCATCCATTGTGCCACCAACGCTTCCAAATGAAGCCACACCGGTTTGGAGGTGGCCGAGCCCTCCCTGCCAGAAATCCCATTTTCCTCCCAGGTTCCAATCCACAATCTCTGCATTAACTCCTCTGGAACATCGAGTCCCAGAACTTTTCTGCCAATTGACTGCTGTCCCACCCGCCCTCAAAATTTCTCACAGGCAGCAAAATACTCATTTCATCAGGGATTTTCTTCAAAGCTCTTGTGAGGACACAGTTGGCTCATTTTGACAGGAAGCAGTTCTTAGAGCATCTCGATGAGGACGAGTTCAGACTTTACTTTGAGAACACTTAATGGCTTCAAATTAGAGGTCTGGATTATTAGGAAGAAATTGTTCCCTGTGAGGGTGGGCAGGCCCTGGCACAGGGTGCCCAGAGAAGCTGTGGCTGCCCCTGGATCCCGGGAAGTGTCCAAAGCCAGGTTGGATGAAGCTTGGAGCACCCTGGGACAGTGGGAGGTGTCCCTGCCTGTGGAACTGATGAACTTCAAGGTCCCTTCAACCCCAAACTTTTCTGGGATTCTGTGAACCACCATCAAACCCATTTCATTCACTCATGACAAACCTGAAGCACAATTTTTAAGGGAAAGAGAGTCATCTACTGGCACTGCGCTGCAGACCAAGTTCTAGAACTTCTCTCCAGGCTGAGGGATATTCATCTTACTGTATAGATACTGCTGTTCTCCAGAAAAAGGCTGTGGAAGCAAGGACCAGTTCTCACCGTGCAACATTCCCCATCCATTAATCCATTTTCCCTATTCTCCCAGAATATGACCTCATTTGATGAACATTTTGTCTCGATGTAAATATTTTCTAACACTGCAATAAAAAATTCATTATAAAAGAGATTGAGATGTTTCGGGTAGTTTTGCTAAAAAGAGATGATTTGCACATTTTTTTTTGAACTGTACACTTGAAGGGAACTGATGTGAAGTTAGTGCTATAATAAAAATGTAAATAAAATTCATTATAGTTCATAGATTTCCTGATACCATCATTATTGACTCAATATTACTGAAATATGTAAAAATAAATATAAAAATTATTTTGAGAGTACATCAGAACACCTTATTTTATCATCATAAAATAATAATGGAAAATCCCTTCAGGAAAAAACAAAAAAGACATTTACAATACATGAATTTTCTTATGTTTTCCACAAGTTACATAAAATTAAATGTATATAATTAATGTTCCGCTGTTTATGAGCAGCACTGCCTTGCTCTTGCTGCATACAGTGTCTCAAAGCCAAGACATAAAATAGACCCATTGGAGCCAATTTCCCTGCAGGATCACAACATTTTTTATGGTTTCTTGTAACCATCTAAATCTCACCACTTGAACGGTGTTTGTCAATGAATCTTTTAGCTTAATTACAAGATGTCACACGTGCTCTGTGACCTGTGTTTGAGGTCAAGGAATATTTATATCTCAGTGGAGCAAATGGAGCTGTTAGCACTGAAATGCAGAATTCCATGGGTTCCAGCTGGAGCTGACAGACATCAGAGATCCTTTGGAATTCTCGTTAAACATCGTAATTTACTCCTGGGGTCTAAATTAGAACTGATAAGTGGGGCTCAGATTTAGGGATTGGGATTATTTTTTTGTCCTCACATCCGTGGGATCCCAGAAAAATTTGGGAGGACTCTGCCACGACCCCCTGCCCGAGCAGGGTCAGCTCTGTGGTCCAACCCTGTTGCTGAGCACTCGATCCCCTCTTGCCCTGCAAACCTCCAGGGGTGGAATGGCTGCTCTGGAAAAACTCCTGCCCTGCTCGATACCCTGATGGGGAAAAAGCTCTTCCTCCTGTGCATGTGCAACTCCACCTTTCCAAGCAGAGCTGGCTGTCCCTCATCCTCCTGCCCCACAGAAACTTCTGAGCCCAGGGAGGTGGTCACAGCCCTCACCCTCCTGGCCACATCCCTGCTCCGACTCCCCAGGATCACAGAGGAGAGGAATTGAATGGTTTAGGTTGGAAGGGACCTTAAAACTCATCTCTTCCCATGGGCAGGGACACCTCTCACTATCCCAGGTTTCTCCAAGCCCCGTCCAGCCTGGCCTTGGACACTTCCAGGGACCCACAGTTTCTCTGAGCAGCCTGTGCCAAGGCCTCACCACCCTCATTATAAAAAATGAAGATGCAGCAAGTTCTGCAAACATCTTGAGAGTCCCCCCTGTGGTCGCCTCAGGTCACTGATAAAGATGTTATCACCAAAAAATCCTCAGAGAACCCCGCAGGTTCTATCACTTCTCACAGACGTCCTGGGCCTACATCTCCATCCACCGTTGACTGCTGCCCTCTCTGAGCCTGCCAGCTTTGGGTGGGTTGGTTTGGTTTGGTTCCAGCTCCATCTGAAAACACACCAACTCCTTCCTCGTCCATATTTGCTGGACATTGACCCACGTACTCAACTCTGATAGGATCAAAAATCTTAGGAAATTTCAGTGAGAAATTAAAACTTCCACTTTTCTGTCTTCATAAATAGAGTAAGAAGCTTCTACTGCCTGGATAAGTTTAAGGCTCTGACTACAAACATTATAAACTCCATATTCTATGGGTTACATCATATGGGAAAAGCATGGTCTTGTGAGCACCAACTGAGCACACGTTTGGAAACTGGGGGATTGAAGCCCAGATCTATTTTTAACGTGAATTAGTCATTGTGTGGTCAGCTGAGAAACTAATCTCTGACCAGGCTCTGAGGACATAACCATGGGGTTACTTAAGTTGAAAAAGACCCTCCAAGACCATGGAGTCCAAGCTGTGCCCAATCCCCACCTCGTCCCCAGCCCAGAGCACTGAGCCATGTCCAACATTCCTTGGACATCTCCAGGATGGGGACTCCACACCTCTCTGGGGAGCCCCTCCCAGTGTTTAACCTCTCACTCATTAACACAGACTCTGATTGAGAACAAAGTGGCATTTCTAGGTAGCCCGGGCTTGGCCACCACCACTGTCCATGGTCACGTCCCTGCTGCACGGCCTCTGCTTCCCTGAACATCACAAAGCAAGCCACCAAAAGTCACCACTCAGACTGGCAGTGAAGAATGAGAATAACTCTCTTCAGAATTATTCCAAATAATCTCTGAAAGTCAAGAACAACACTCTCCCCATTGCTAAAACCTCAGTACAGCTGTAACATTTAACCCTGCCCTGCGATTAGCTCTGGGCACAACTGAAATAGCCTGACACCAAATCCAGGAAAAAACATTTTGCTTTTCTACAACAGATAAACAGGCATCTTTCTCTGCGCATTCCTCACTGGATCTTCAAGCCTCTGCCAACATGATTACACAATTCTTAACTAAATATTTGCCAATTGCAGCTGCGATACTAAGTGGTGCTGCTTGAAAATTCCTTTAGCAAAAAGAAGAAAAACATCATTACAGCCGTTTTATTTTTAGTGGCTTTTCTTTTAATGATAAAAAATCCCTTTAAGTGTATTAGTTAGCGTGTTGTAATGAATAAGAAATTAAAAAATATATATCTACCAATAATTTTATATTTATTGCACTTAATTTAACAAATTATCGCACAAACTACGTAGGCAGCAGTTTTGCTGTGAAATTATTATACTTAAATGAACTTTTGACAATGTATTAATTACAAGGACATGACCACATTTATTCTGCTGATCCGGTAATTACATGCATTAAAGAAATATTTATTCAGAAACCATGTTGTGTACTTCAAAACAGGCTTTTATTGCCAGGCTACATTTCTTGTGTACAAACTGCCTTCTTGCCATTTATGAGCCCTTTTCAAACTTTTACAAAGGGCAGAAACGCTGAGTAAACTCTGGGCTGAAACTTGCTCTGCACGTTTGAAAGGACCAGAACTCTCCATCAGACACAGACCTCAGGCTGGATGGAGAGGCTGGGGCAAATTTGGACAGATTTGTCCTGCCTGGGCTTTATTGTGCTGTTTTATGGGGAGAAGAAATAGGTTCAATAATTTGCATTTGAGTTGGCACAAATTAATTTTTGTTTCCTAGATGTGAAACTCATGCAGCCCGGCATAGCTGTCATTGTGGTCCCAAAAGTGCACAACATTTTCCTTGCTAGAGATGTGGATATCCCTGATAATAAAGAATTCTGTCGTCACAACATTCCTGAGCACCCAACAAGCACAGGTGAAATGGAAAAGCCAAATTGAGCCCCGGGTTGTTTTGCAGTTTGTGGTGCAGTCCTGTGAGTTTCACTCAACATCAAAACCTGTAAATGACTAAAATAAGAAAACCAAAGACTGAACACCAAAGGTCTTATCTCCAAAACTGAATCCAATTCTCCTTCTTAGCCAGTGCACATAAGCACTCAAATCTTCAATTATTTTTTTATTAACTTTTAAGGCTATCCGGTTCTGTTGTATTTGACAGCCAGTCTAAAAATCTGAAATATTCTCACTTGCATTACAATTTTTCCATTAAGAAACAGAGAACATTTTCACAAAAGGAGAATGTTTGTCTAAATAAAACCAACACGCTTCTGTCCTTTTCTCTCAATTGATGTTTCATAATGCCTGGAAACATTTATAGAGTCCTCAAATAATGAGCTGGTATTGACTGTGAGCAACAGCCAAAGGTTAGAGTCACCTGACAAAAAATTCTGCATGTTAAAACAATCTAATTTTGCTCTGCAGTTGTTCTTAATTCTTATTATATAAGCCAGGATTGGTTTTAGCATGTCATTGCTTTCATTTTTAATGGAAACTTATGGTACAAGCGAGGAAAGGGTAAAATTTGGAATTTTGAATGAACAGTCTTAATTTCCATAACCAGCCCAGCCAAAAGAAACAATTTATCATAAAGAAAGGGATGTAACCCATTGTAAATTGTCTCCCACTATGAAAATAACAAAGCAAAGCACTAAGGGAGCAGCCCAAATATTCTTAAATGTGGGATTAAGTTCATTCATGGTCTAAATCACTAAATTAATACATAGGGACTTCTCCTACCCACATGAAGAGATTTACTCTTGCGAATTGGAAGTGTCCAAGGAAGAGCTGGATGTGACAAAGGTGGGGTTTGGTCACAGGTTGGACTTGATGACCTTGGAGGGCTTTTCCAGCCTCAATGATTTAGTGATTCTGTGACTACGTCGTGCCACTTTATCCCAGTTTTTCGATTATTAGAGTGGCCCCCACGTGCCTGGAATGTCTGGTATCTATGGAGGAGGTCAGTCCCTGCTCCTCAGCACTTGACAAGAACAACTGCCACGACTGACAAACTGGACACACTTTTTTTTTTTTTTTTTTTTTTTTTTTGTCTTAAGAGGAACCAACAAAGACAAACAGGCCCATGTTTGGTTTGAGGCAGGAAAACAATGTCATGATTTCAGACCTTTTCACTGCTGTAGCAAACAGCAATTTTGGGTATGGGAGAACTGCAGCAAGGTGGAAGCTGCTAAAGGTTATGCAAATGCAGGGAATTAGAATTCCATCTCAATGTCATTACATGTGTCTACTTAGATGCACATTTTCTGCTATGTTTAAGTTAAACAAAACACTAAATGACTGTGTAGTATGACATCTCATTAATATGTTTCTGTTCACATCTGTGCCTTTAGTATTAAAAAAAAATAGGCTGTTCCAGTGATAAGAGATTAAGTCCTTTAATTAGAAACAAATGACAAATCACTGTTAACCCCATGTGATGCTTTCTCAAACTTCCATCAAATATTCCCCTTAAAACATTATTAAGCACAAGTTCAGCAGATCTACTTCCTAGAAAGTGCTATTTAACAAAACCCAGGCAGGATGTTAATACTGAGGCTGAATTACAGGTTGCCAGAGCATTTCCTGCAAGGGGATTGACAGGGGATCATTTTGTTATGGGGCCACCTCCAGCGTGTTGTGACAACCAGTCATTACACCTCTGAGCACAGCACTCAGCTGTAGGTTCCTACAGGATGCAAATAGCTCCAAATGGGTTCAATTTAGAGACAGCAGATAATGTATCATTCACTTCTTTAAGGTAGAAGCTTTTAATTTTCAAGGAAAAAGAAAGAGGAGTACATTTCAGTCTCTGGGAATAAAGATCTGCTTAACAAAGCCCGCCAGAAAAAAAAATAATAATAAATGGAGAGCAGCAATAACTATTATAAAAATAAAAAGCTTAACTTGCTTTTCCCACTTGTCTCGGAGCCCCACAGGCTGTGTTAGCCCAGCATCCCTATTTACTTAGGATGCCACACAACCGCTCATTCCAAATCTGTGCTTTGCAACTGGTGACAAATACTGGGGAGTAAGATTTCCTATTTGCATAGCAACCCTTTCATCTTGAGCAGTCCCTACAGATTTTGCCAAGTACCCACACAGAAGATCAAAATGGAGAGCAATAATTATCGACGACAACTAATTCCTGGTACGGGCACGGCGAGAGTTGAAAAAATCAGGTTTACCAAAACAACAACAAAATGAGGAGACAGAAGATGTCCAACCTGTTCAAAAATGGTCATTTTTAGGAATCACGAGAAAGAATTTGCTAGTTCAAAACACAAACATAGCCCCGGGTATTGCAAGATTAGACATTTTTAAAAGTGCTGACTATGTTGGAAACAAAGACAAAACTCCAGGTATGTAAAAAGCAACAGGTTCACAAAGGTTTTTATGAAGCTTATGCCCTTCTGTCGTCTTGTTCTTGCCTGGAAGCTCCAAACACAAAACTTAAACAGTGCTAGTTTCTCAAAGTCCACCTCTTTAGGGTAAGACATCTTATGTATAATATATTTAATAACAGGATATGTTATTTTGTTTAATGTTGATTTTTCAAATATGAAATACAGATACCTACAGAAAGACAGGTCAGTGACAAATAAAAGCCGTTTTCCATGACTACCTATCCATCACAGCCTTTAGCCAGCACTCCATACAACTTGAAGGATTTCTCTGTGTGTTATTTAGGTTTGGTTTGAGGTTTTATTTTTCTCATCCACAACACTGTGATTTAATAAAAATGAAAGTCAACATCTGACCAAGCCAGACAGAATATGCTTGTGCATTAAAAAAAATGGCCCAAGATGCATTTATGGGTGTTCTTCGGCAACCTTACTGTAAATACAGTGCAAAGGGGAGGTGCTTGCTAATATATCATATTACGTAATATATTTGGGAGCTGGAAATTTGGTATGGAGTGTATTTTTCTTTGTCTTCAAAGTAAAGGAAGGAATATGCAAATCAAAAGCCAGAGCAAATTAAAGGTACTTTGTAATTGACATTTTAATTATCTTGTTTGGATATTATTCATTTTATTTATTCTCCTAAATGCAAACAATTCTGGACCACTGTATAAATATTATCTCCACTGGAAGCCGTCAGTACCTCTAACAAAAACGTGCACTTGCTTGGCTACCAAATCCAATTAAACTTACTCTAAACATACTGTGTTCATTGTAACAATGTATTTCTGAACAGCACACAAAAGACTTTGGAAAGAGGGGACAGTTTAAACCAGGCCTAGTGAAAAGACATAATTAGAGCTGTGTGGGCTTGGCAAAACCATCTCGACAAACAAGCCCGAGGTTAATTTTGCCAAAGCCCTCCAGGCTCGCTGAGGTTTCATTACAGTGAGGAGAGCTTCATTCTGGTAAGTAGCAGATATAATAGGATGTAATCAAATATAAAATAACAATAATTTAAAAAAAAAGAAGACAAATGGGGAAGAAGAAACTGAACTCTCCTCAGTGGAGTTAAAATATGAGCCCATGTATTCACTGGCTGTGTCACAAGGGGGTTCAGCCAGTGCAGGTTTGTTTGGGGAGGAGAAACCCTGAAGATGAATTAGTAGGATTAACACAAGCAATTTATTTTCTGGAAACTCTTTGTCTGAGCTGGGCTTTGCCCACAAGCCTTACAGGGAGTTTTGTATCTCCTCATTACCGAACACACACTCAGGACTTGCTCATGGGGCAGTCATAGTTACTCGGGGTGGTTTCATCCTCCAGGGGGGTGAACTCCTCTAAAAAGGGGAATGTAAACAACTCCTCCAGCTTTGATTACCCTTGGACAAGAGACCAGAGAATGTTTTTGAAGGGTTTCAAAAGATTTAGAGCTTCAGAGGGAAGCATGAAACTCTTGGTGCCCTGACACAGCAGACAAGGACCTTCCTGTCCAAGCGGGAGCATTCCCACCTGGCTGCAAGCAACGTCCCCAACACTGAGCAACAATCTTGGAAACTGGATTGTCCTTGTGAAAACTGAAATCTTTCAGAAATGTCCCAGCCAGGATCCTCAGATCCGGTAAAAGCGCACACCTGGCCAGGACCCTTTATCTTGTTAGGCCCGTGTCGCTAAATCGATCTTCCCAAAATGAAGCACAAGGTGCCACAGCTGATCTCCCCTGTCCCCAGATGTTGGTACACAGCTGTCCTGGTCCTTGTCTTGCTCCCACTGGTACCCACAGCTAAATGGTCCCTGTTTGGGGGCAGCTTCTGCACAACCCCAGCGCCCTCAGCTCTGCACCAGAGCCTGCCCTGCTGGCATGGAAAAGGATCAGCCACGGCTGCACCTGTGGGAGCTTTATCCTCTTTTTGCCTGTTCAGGGTCAGGATTAAATGTGTGAGATGGTGTTTCTTGTTTGGACTCAGATGTTTATTAATTCTGATCGATATCACAGTCTCACACACCCTGAGTTCTGCAGCACTTCACTCCAACAAACCAAAAATGGAGCCCTGTCTCTCTCTCTGCAAGGCCTTTGAAGGATAGACTGTCCAATTAAGAAATTACACTTAAATTATTTTTATTTTTGACCCAATAACCAACCACTCATGGCCAGCAATGTGGACTTTTCTACCCAATCACACAACACCAGCCAAATCCAGGAGGAAGGTGAAGAAGAAGGACCAGCCTCCAGTCTAAAATCTCCATCTTGCTTTATATATATCACTGTATTCTAAAACCTTAAACTCTAAGTTTTCCACCCTGTGATATCACACACTTCTATTCAAACCCCACACCCACAATCCCAGTGCTGTCATTCCATTTTGGGAGCCTTCTCCACAGCCTCAGGTGAAATGCAGTGTTCTCCTGGGGGTCAGTGCCTGGCAGCACAGAAACTCTGAAATTCTCAGCATCCAGGGTTCCAACAAGCACCCTCTGCCTCTTGGAAAAAGGGCATTTTCCAGCATCTAACAGGGCACAAAAGCAGCTCCAAGAGTTGTTACTGCCCCGTCTGCCTTGCCATTATTTCCAGAAGCTCTGAAATGCTGCACCAGGCAGGTAAGCCCTGAACACACCCACAGGCAAAGCCCTGTGCCTCATGTCCATTCCTTGCAGACAAATTCTCCATTAAACAAAAATAAATTTAATTCCTCAGGGAACAGACTTTCCCCACATCAACCGTTAGCCAGAAACAACCAAAGTTCTCCAGCTCAATCTGCTAAAGTTTGGCTTGAAACCTGATATTCCAAACATGAGACAGGAGCTGGAAAGGCGGAATGTTCTCTCCCACCTGCCCATTTCAGTGGGTGCTGTGTGAAGCCCATTCAGGGTGCATGGGAAACGTCACACCCCTTCCATTTGGATGCCTAAATATAGACCTGGGAACCCAAATTTTGCTCAGCTTTGGCTTAGGCTTCACTTGGAAATGAAAGAGCTGAACCAGTTGTTAAACCACAACCTCAGTAAGCTGGGGAGGGAAAGAAAGGGAAAAGAGAAAAAAAAAAAACCAACCAAAATTAGAATCCTGTGTGATACTATTGCAGGAATGAGGAAATCAGGAATCGGTGGGATTATGGCAATTTCCTTGATTCGTTCCACATTTCCTCACTGGAGGAAGGATCAAGCAGCCACTGGTGTGAAGGTGTGACCACAGCCCTGACACCCCACTGACACACTGGATGGAAATTTGGTGGGGAAAAATGTCCCAGGTACCTCCATCCTCCCAAAAACCACCAGGACCAGCAGCCTGGTGCTGAAGCCATGCCAGCACCAAGTTTTGCCCAAAATGTGATCCCTACACACCGTCCTGTGTGACAGAGGAATTGCTTCCAGCCCTTCAGAGCCCACAGGATATTTTGCCACCAAGGACATGTCAGAAAGGCACTCTGTGATCGCAGTAATCACTGTGGACAGCCATAATAATAATACTAATACTAATACTAATACTAATAATAATAATAATAATTCAATGCTATTAGTATATATTAAATAGTAGATATCTTTTTATATAATCTATAAAAATACATATTTATATAAAGACATTTTTATATACATTATATATTATATATATTGTATATT
>VXAX01005074.1:225-16088 GCA_013399835.1 Leptocoma aspasia | reverse complement strand
ATAAATAAAACTGCTCAAATAACTCGGGTTCTGGAGATGCTTTGCTTTTGTAGGAGGTTGTGGTCCAAAGCCACAACCCGATAAGAACCTGAAATCCCAGGGGGGAAACTCTATTTAACCCTCAGTTCAACTTCTAATGAAAGGAAACTTAGAAATGTAGCTATAATTCAAGATATCGTATGGAAGTCTGTTCAAAGTTTTTTCAAAAATATAAATTACAAGAGATTATTGATTTTTAAAAAGCTTACTTCAACAATCAGCTTTCTATCTCATTCTATTTCACTCTCTCTCGTTTATTCATTTCCTTATGTAAAAGAATTTAACCAAAGGAAACTAGCATTTTAATTCAATTTCTCCTATAAAATATATAATTTTATATTGTCATAATGGCTGCTTTTATTTCCAGAGTCAGATTTTATTTAAATTTCAGTCCATTAGGAACAAAACTTGCCATTTTCTGATAAACAAAATCAGCAGGGAAGCCTCTTCAAACTAGGAATGTATTTTCTATCAACCTTTGTTCTAGCTGGTCTAAATGACAGGTATATTCCACTTTTCCTGCATTTAGTTTTAAAGATTCTATGGGGAGAAGGGTGAATAAAGAGAGTGACATTTTTAACAACAAAACTAGCAATCAGAAAAGCAGCCCAATGACAGGCATGTAGAAGGAATGGGGGGAAAAAAAATAAAAATAAAAAAATATCTGATCCATTGCTTTGGACCACCAAAGAGGACTAATATGAGTCATTAACAGAAAACCGTTAATTTTCCTCTCTGTGACTGTTGTTTGTAGAAATGCTCAAAACCTTTGAGGCTCAGTCATTTAACTGTTTCTTGGAAGGCTGGAAAAGAGACACCAAGGAATTATTTAAAAGGAAAAGAGGGCAAAAAACCTCTAAAAAATAAATGTAGAGTTGGCTAAAAACCACAGATTATTGCTTAAAGCTGCTCTTAGCTCAGCCAAAAAAATCCGACGGGGAGACGAGAGCATTCCTGACGGAAAACAACGTTCTGCCGTGGTGTGTTTTAGTCACACCAGCACGGCCAAAGTCAGCATTTCCCCAAAGTGTGGGAATGTAGACCCCGGGCCCAATCCAGCTGCTGGTTTTCCCTCAGAATTCCCTTCCAGTTCAGCCCTCGGCTCGGAAGGAGGTGAAAATCTCGAGGGCAGAGTGAGAAGCCGCCGTCAGCGCACGTAAAGCTGCCGCGCCAAGGAGCGCTCTGCAGTCAACACCAAAATGTTTGTTGGCTCCGTGGCATTCCTCAGCCAAGCCTGGAGTCTCACAGCTGCTTCTGGGGACTTGGGAAAGTTGTTTTCCTCACAGCATGGCACAGAGTGACCCTCTGGCCACCGGAAAACCGCGAACACCGCGGATGGAAGAGCGGCACCAGCGCTTTAATGCCCAGACTGGATTTGGATGGTGCTTCCAAGACCTTTGCTGAAGAGAAAAGGCCCAATCCCATGGAGGGAAGGGCTGGATGCTGTGACCCAAGGTCTGGAATTCCAGAGTTTCCGTAACATAAACAAAAAAGACTTCTCTCCCTGAGTGAACTGAGGAAAAGACTATTTTATAAGTAGTAAACTGACTAAAAATTATAGGTTTTGTTTCTTTACTTTAACAGTAAAAAAAAAAATATTAAACAAAGTGTTCTAAAAAGTTTGTTTTAATTCTTTTTCTTTCTTTTAGTTATTCTTAATAAACTTTCTTCATACTTTCTTAAAGTTCTAAACCTACCTTACCTTCCTCCTAATCCTATTTCACAACAAAAAATAAGTACACTAGTAATTAACCAACACTAAACCCGCCACACTCAGTAGTACATTAATTAAAAAAAAAAAAATTAAAATTCTAAAATTAACAAACCAAAACCACTACACCGTTCCACAGTGACAAGCCAGCTTGGAGCAGCGACTCAATGGACACTGGATGGTTCCAGAGCAAAGAAACTGCTCGAGGCTGCTTCCAGCAGAAATCCCCACTCTTGCTTAATGACTGCAGTTCTAAAGTCTTTAATCCAGTGTTGGGGAAGAAAATCATTTAGGCCCATTCTGAGCAGAGCTAGGAAGTCGGCAGGACCTTCTCATTGCAAAGCAGAGGCAGCAACACGCAGCCTTAGAATCATTTAGGTTGGAAAAGACCTCTGAGATCATTGAACCCTGTGGTTATTCTCAGTTCTTCTGAAGAGAGAACAGAGATAACTCAGCCTGGGAAACTTAGAGAAAATAATTCAAACAGTTATTATCTTATCCCTTGCACCTGGTGTTGTGCAGGATGTTTACAAGAAGGAGTTACTCCCTGTTTAACCAAGGAGTCTCCTAAAGACCAGTCAGGCCTTAGGTGCACCAACTTCTCTACAAGAGTGTGATATCCTATTAATAAATAAGCCTTTATGCCTCCTGAATCATGGAGTACCTGTCATCCTTCTTGCTGTTCCTAAACTCAACTGCAACAGAACCCAACCATGATTTCCCAGAATCTTTAAGGCTGGAAAAGACCTCTAAGGTCATTGAGTTTAACCATGATTTGGAAATGGTGAAGTGCTGCAGGAGCCAAGGAGAGCAGGAATTAGCAGGTATTTCGGTGATAACCTAAAATGCTTCCAGACCTCCAAGCAATGTTTCTCCTGGGAAATATTAACAAGTAAAATTATTGCTTGAGCCCGTAGCCTCTAAACCAGTTCCCTTCAGGCTTTGGGAAGTGGTTGAGCCCCTCTGCAGGGCATCACTCCACATTTGCACTGTGGGAAGGGAGAAAGGCAGCTGGATAAATCTACACCATACTCAGCACCTGGAGTATTCCCAAAATCCCAGCTCTGACTGTGGGGGGGGCTCCTTTGGTAGCTCCTGAAACATTTTCTGAAATTTCTAGCACTGACCTTTCTGGTTGAAAAAGTCCAGATTCCTCTGAGCTTTGTTTTGTTTGCTACTAATTCTGACGTGAGGATTCACAGGGTATTCCAAAAGGGGAGTGAAACGAAGGAGTTATTGCAGCCCTAAGAGATTTAAAGGATTATTTCCTTGTAAAATACAAATGACAGTTTTCCTGTAATGTTTCTTCTCCATAATGCACATGTTAATCCGTAATTTCCTTTGCCAGATGCGGTGTAATCCTCCTCCTGCAGACACCACAGCACAACTGCTGCTGAGAAAACAGCAGCAAGAGGAGTTCATCCATTCTAAGACGGTAAAAAACAACTCCACCAACCAAATTTTTGGGTTCTCCTTGCAGCAGGCACCCAGCCTGATACAGAAAGATGCAGCTCTGCATTCAGAGCTCATTTATCTATTAAAAAAATAGCAAAATTGGTACCTGACTTCAACCAAACTCCTCCTTTAAGGTGGGATAAGAGTCATCCAAAAGGCTGTTTTGCAACAAACCCTAAATCAATGTATGGAAATTTCCACAAATGGGTCACAACTCACTCATTTACCAGTTGCTTTTTTGCCACTTTTTAAGGATTCCTTATGCAAGGAGGAATTTTTTCATCTTACGCAGGTTCAGTAAATTAGTTTAGAAACAAAATCTTAAAAGTCTTTAAGTAGAAGAGTAAATCCAGCGTGTTAAGGAACAAATCTACCACACCCTTTATTTACTTATCAATAAGTAAATAAAGGATCTGGATGGATTTGTAGAAAGGAGAGAGAAAAGGCTACAGAAACACACAAAACTCCATTTTCCATGCATTCTGGGTTGTTTTCATTAAGCTTCTGTGGATGATTTGGTATTATTTCCTCAAAATTATTTCTCCTCATCCACTGTGCTATATTGAGTTCTTCCCCCAGCTATGACAGAAGGAATAATTATTTTCCTCATTAGTTCTACCTATAGCATGAGTGCCAATTAACCTGGTGATGATGCTGGGAGTGGAACCAGTTTGGGGGATTACAGAGCAGGAGCCCCTCGAGGTATTTTGAAGCCGGCTCCCCCACATCCTCACTGTGCAGGTCTTTCACCCTTTTCAAAGGTACTGAGAAAGACTTAAATCCCACCTGCTTTTCCTGAACATTTCCAGAGAGATTCAACAGTGACATTTCAAATTCTGCTTTCTCCTGCTCCTTTCCCTCCCTCTACAAATCTGTGCGTGAGTTGATCAGCAGACACTGAGTGATAACAGAGCAAAGTTCATTAAAGTCATCCAGGTGTTTGTGTCCACTCAGGTAAGGAGTAAATGAGGCAGCAACATAAATCACACCATATTTCAGTGTCACTCTCACTTTTCAGCCTTCTGATGTTTTCATTCTTGTGATGGAGTTTCTCACACTGTACTTTTGTAAACATGCACATGTTTTTCTAACTGTCTTTTTGTTTTTCATTCCTTCTCCTGGGAGGAGAAAGGTTTGATGGACTTTGTCACTGACCAGTGTGGTTGGAGAGGTGGTAACTTCACCTTCCAATCGATGGTCGTTTCCAGAACTCTCTATAATGTGAAAACCAAAATAAAGTTTCTCTCTTCTTTGCCTTCTCTTGGGTGTGGCTGCGTTTGTCTCTGCGTTTCGTGTTGCTCGATAGAGTGACATTTCAGTGCCATGCCCAGCACTACCTGTCCTATCTCTCCAACCACAACACCCCACAAACTGCAGGAAGAAACCCTGGCAGTATTTTGATGTATTCAGTCCTGGAAAATCATTCCTGCTCCTTCCTCCCCAAAGCCTCAGATTCCCCCCAGGTGGACATTCCCCCCCAGAGAGACAATCAGAATTTTAGATTTAATTAACTGAGGAATGTGAAAGTTGCAAGAGCAGGAATGTGGTACCAAACCCACACTCAGCATCTCCCTCTCCCCAAAATGTGGGACTGGCAGGAGCCCACACACATCCTCAGACCTGGGGGCAAAGTCAGGGGGATCCGGACAGGAATTCATTGCATTTCATACATCCAACAGCTGAAGGTGATACAAATAATGCCATTTTGTGCACAAATAATGCGGTTTTGTGCTTATACTCAGTTTACAGTTATCCAAGAGATCCTGGAGATCTCCATATTCCCACTCCATCTTCACCAAATATGCTTAAGCAATGCACGCTGCAAAATCCCCATCTCAAGTAATTGAAGTGTAAGAAGGAATGCGAAGACACTGCATTGTCTAAAGCACAAAATTCCACAGTTCTCCAAGATTAATGTCCCATTCCTGCAACTTGGTTGTTCTTGGCTTAAGTATTCAACATAATGCTGCTCATTACAGGGAGCAGTGACATCTCTATCCAAGGGGGAAATACGGTTCAAGTCAGCTTTCGTGTTTAAATATTAGTAGTAAATTCAAATTCAATTTCACATGATCAGTGTATGTGACACTAACTACATCAAGGTAGACTTGGGGATTTCTCAGCTCCATATTGAAGAGAATTACATGACTGAAAACTAATTAGGGAAGCACATAAAGTGAATTTATTTAGTATTCTCTTGTATGTAGTTAACTTCAAGTAATGTATCAAATTTCCCACAGAAAAAAAAAATGTGGCTAAATAACAGTGAACAAAATGCATCAGAAATCAGATCTAGCAAATTATCCTTATTCTTCTCCTCTTTTAAAACTGAAAACGTTTAAGCTGTAATGAAAAAATTATAATAGTAGGGATTTGTCCTCTGGAGAAGAGGAGTGCTTTGGAACTGCGTCTCATGCGGGGAATTAGAAACAGCTGCCATGGAAGAGCAAAGAGCAGTCAAATTATTTGTCTCTCTGACCAAAGTCTCTCAAGTTGTCTCTCTGACCAAACAACACCTGAATTTTGCTTCCTGAGGCTCCGGGGTGCATTTCTGGCAGCAGTGCCCTCTCTGGAGCAGAGCAGGGTGGTGGCACCGGCACCCACAGGGAGCAGGACGGTTCCAGCACTGCTCAGAGCTAACGTGCACCAAAAACCACTCGGAAATCTTTCCTCTCATCCCTCACACGCCTTCCTGCTGGTTGTAAAAAGCTTTGGGATGAACCCACCTTCCCCAAATTGTCCTTCTCCCCTCGATGCTGTGCTGTCACACTCGGATTCTCCATCTTCTCCCTCTCCTCTCCTTTTCCACCTCCCTTTCTCTCCTCCTCCTCCTCTGATCCTCCACCCACCAGCTCTCCTGCCAGCCAGGCTCCTGCCTCCAGCCTGGGTGGCACTGGTGACAACACTCTACCTCCAAACACCCAATAAATGCTCTACCACACTTTTGCTGAGCGTTATAAATGATAAATAATGACAATAGATGTCTTATCAGGTATTTATCTCCCATTGTCAGGCTTTGAGCAGGGCATTAAGTCTAAGTGCTGGTGAGGCTGGGTATTAACAAAGCCATTTGTGACAAATGGAGCAGCCTTGGTGGGTCACTGACACTTTGACAAGCTTTCCATAGGCACTTTTCCCTGTAATGCTTTTGCTCTTTTGTTTTTACCACCCAGCTGAAGTAATTGCATTCTAAGAACAATAATAAAATATGTTATTAATTGGGAATAAACAAAGCTGACTCCCCGGAAGGCACTGAAATAAAAGGGTGATGTGGCTGCAGTGGCAAAGGGATCCATTCCTTTCACTACCTGCAATGCTGTCCTAAAAAGCAGAACAAATAACAATATTACAGAGTCATACGATGGATTATTGATGAATGATTGGTGATTAAGTTCCAAGAGACCTTAAGGATCACATGCAGAAAGTCTTTGCACTGGAACCAGGTAGTTCCTCCAGCTGCAGCCTGGCTTTGTGGTTCTCTCCTTAGGGCAAAGCTCTTTTTGCACCATAATATCTCAAAATAATAATAATATCTCAAATAGGAACTTCACTGAACTCTGCTTATTGACTCCTCCCAGTGACATTTGTGGCCAAAAGCTGCCTTTTATTTCCCATGTCCCTATCTATCATCCTATGCACGAGGACACAGGAAATGGAATATTTTACTCATTTTTTTGGGTGGAAAGCCTCCAACGTGCAGCCATTGCCTCCATCAGGACATCACCACCCCAAATTTCAGTCCTGCCTGTGCATTGAGGTTCAGCCATTGACCCAGCCCAGGCCAGCTTGAAAAGGAGGGAGCAAGAAGGGACCTCCTCCTGCTGGAACGAGGGCAGGGAGGAGGAGAGGAACCCTGAGCTCCAGGGCTGCCCGTGGCTCTCCTGGCTCCGAGGGCAGCTGGAGCTCTGCCTCCAAACACCACGAGTCACACCAGGCAAATCCTGTCCCGGGGCATAATCTATTTTTGACTTAGGCACGCTCAAGGAAGACTAAAGTGATGAGCAAAGGGATTTTCCCACAGGCAGTTTTAAGCTGTGTTGACTGTGCAGTGGGGGGGGACCATCCCCTGGCATCAGGAGAGGAATTTGCCCACAGTTGGGAAGTCAAACTCTGCTCCTGCCAGCCCAGGAATGTCCTTCAGGGCCTTTGTGTCCCAGAAGCTGGCCTTCCTTACTCAAGTAGCACATTTCTTGAGGGACAGAAGGCTGAAGCTTGAAGAAAATAAAAAGGAGAACTTTCCAGCTTTTTCTTTACATGAATTTTTGATAAATGGGTTGTTGCTAAATGCCCAGAATTTTCCAAAACGGGACGCTATGTCCACACTTTTGGTACAAGAGGCAGTGATACAGCTGTTATATTCAATAAAAATAGCAAAATTTAAAGTTAAGTAGAAAAACTGATGGCCAAAAATAGATGGGGAACAAAACAGGGAACTTTGATTATAAAACCAAAACAAACCCCTGATTTTAATACAAACATTCAGTAAACCTCTCAGCAGCTAATTGCTTATCTGGTAACTTAAATGTATAACTTTGTGCATTATATTTATATAATTATATAAACACAAAATCAAAAGGACCTGTTTTTCGTCCTAGCACTGGAAATGTGCATGAGGGATTTTTTTCTCTCCCTCACAAATTAATTTTCCTGGGGTTAATACGTGTGAAATAATACCCAACCAATATTTTTCTTTAGGCAGGCAAAACATTTGGCAAGGATTTAGGAGGGTTTTTTTTTTTTTTTTTGGTTGTTTGGGTTTTTTTTCTTTTACATTCATAGTCTGTGTCTTAGATATGAAAGAGCAACACGAATTTTCTGCCATGGGCAACAATTCTGGGATATGATGGGATTGTTGGGGGTGCCAGAATTCCACGATTCTTGTGGGTCCCTTCCAGTTCAGGATATTCTATGATTCTCTGCTTTCATTTTTTTTTTTTAAAAAAAGGTCAAATCCTAAAAATTTCAGTCTCCCAAAGCCTTTAAGATGTGGCTCTCACCCACTAGTGGTGGTTCCATGTACAAGGTGTCAGGAGAAGGGAAAGGAAGGGAAAGTGTCCTGCATCCCACAACCTTCCAAGCCAAAGACCAAGCTCTGCTGTGAAGGCCCTTTTTTAGCTTCTGCAAAACCAGTTTAAATTAAAAATAACAGTTTCAAAACATCTTCATGGAGATGTTTCGAATGCCACCTGATTCAGCATGGAGTTTTTTGATAGAGACAACAGATTTAGGATGAAAGACTGTTCACAGCTTCAAAATTGTCCTTTCCACAGAAGCACAAAGAGAGGGGGGATGATGTCGGACCCTATTATTCACGGCAAAGTCGAATAAAAATAAATAACCACAACCACAGGGACCAATCCCAAATATCAGAACTCATTTCTAGCAATTATAATTGATTCTGGCTTGAATATTCACCCAGCTCAAGCACTGAGTGAAAATACATATATTTTTATATAATATTTTATCCAGTGATTCTTCCCCTGCCTAAAACTCCTGGGATAAGGAACAAAAGGCTGGAAAACATGATCTGTGTAAAACTGATGCTAAGTGAGCTGGGTGAACCCAAAGGGAAGGATCAGCAGTGATAAGTTTGTACATAGATGGGTGGTAGCTGCAAAGAATTTGCTCCATGTGTCCACTTCAAAAAAGATAAATAGGAACAGGCTGGAACTGCTGAGAAGGAGATTTTGATTAGACATTAACAAAAAAAAAAAAAAAAAGAGCCTATAGAGATTGTGGAAAGTCCATCAGTGGTGATGTAAAGAGCCAGTTAGACAAGGATGTGTCAGGAAGGATTTGGGCACAGCTGATCCTGCCTCCAAGCCCTATTTCCTATAATATCTCTGCCCTCTCTGCTTGCACTGTTAATTCAGACTTTGTTCTTCCCACGAGAGAATATTTTCCTATTTTTATATATTTTTATATACCTGTAAGTGAAACACGTTCAATAGTCTTATTTTTCACTTTTCTTTTTCTCGAAACTTCAGGCATCTAGAATTCATTAAGTATTTCAAAACAAGTATGGCCTTCAGGAGAGCAAAATTGTGGTTTCTCTTTATGTCTATTTTCGTTTAACAAATAGCACACACTAAGGTAAACATTTATCAATATGACACACAAGTGACAAATTAAAAACTGGATGAAAACTAAACAGAATGACTAAATTACACTAAAATACTAAACCAAACTGGCACCAGGCATCTCAATGCCTGAAGAGTGAACTTTCCCTCCTCTGATATTTCAGATGATGCTGGGGGAAAAAAAAAAAAAAAAATCTTGCTGAGAAACATTCCCCCGTCCTGATTTAAACCAAAGATTAAAATGAAGATGAGAAGATGTAGATGAAGTAGTTTTGGTCAAAGAACAAACAACCCGTAATTCTCACAAAGATTAAATGTGGATTTATCTCCAGGATCTGTTGCTTTTTATCACAGAGGTCTTGGAAGGAAGAGACAAGAGGAACCGCAATGCAAACTGAAAACTACCCAGGAGATTTTCCTGAGTTTTGAAATAGTTTGAATGACGTTCTCGGGGCGTTTCCAGAAATAGAAATGCCCAGTGCTCAAGTACAGCAAATATCCCTGCTGCAGCAAAATCAAAAATAGGCCTGGAGCTTTCAAACCTTCCCATCATCATTTTTTTAACCTTGTCCCTCCTGCCCCTTCTGCAATCCACCCAAAGTGGTGGCACCAGGAGGAATTAATGGCACTTCAGTTAATGGCACTCCCTCAGCCTTTCCAACCTTCCTTTCCAGCCTTTCCAAAGCATTTCTTTCCTTGAGATTTTTTTTTCCTGTTTGCCCAACACATTTCATTTTTCAGTCAGTGCTGAACATTGTTTCCTTCCTAGTCTTTCCCACCCGTTATTAATTTTTTTTTTTTTAATTGTGAGGTTTTTTTCTATACAGGTCATTATATATAGATTTCCTCTGTTGTTTCTACAGACACACCATATAATCTGTCTTCTTTCTACTTTCCTCAAACCAACTTCCTATGGCAAACACTCCAACCTACTGGAATTTTTATCAAAATATTGAGGCCATTTCTTTTGTTTTTTTGTAACATGCTCAACAACAAAAGTTACATGTTAAAACTGATTAACGGAATCAAAATCCAATGGATAAGTCAGAAAAATGTCTTAGATTTGGGTTTTAATCCCTTTTTTAGTCCCCATTGCAGCCTTTGCTTCAGGAACTGCTTCTTGGAGCCCACTACCAATGGGATGTAAAATTCTATCAATTAAGCTGAAGTTTAGGAAAAGTTAAGCTGCTAATTTGGTCTCTAATCACCTAGCCCAAAAATCCCAGTGTTTTGTAATGACATCATCCATAATCATAAGGCAGAATGGGATGCCATCTGTTTTGCACCATTTCCCTTTGTCTTATTAATCAGAACTTATTTCTGTATCTCACTTTTTCTACTCCAGGTGGACAATTCAGTACCTTTTTTTTTAATTCAGGGTTTATCTGACCCTCATGTTTTCACAATTCTATCAGCTCACCAATAAAATCAGGATGAAATTAGTTCTCCTTATTTGTTGTATTATTTTAGATATGTGATTAAGCAGGAAATAATTCCTACAACCCACAAAAGAAATCATTTATGGTCTAATGATACTTCAACCATAAAAGTAAAAATAAACATTTTTTTAACATTCTTTTCTTCCTCAAAAATTTTAAGGCTCAAAATGATTTTCATGAGCAAAATTAATTTAATACTTATATACAGAAGCTATTTCACTATTCACTGTTAGTGTTGCTTTGCTTCAGCCTCTCATAATAACAGATTCTCCAGATCTTGAATGTTTCTAGGAAGAAAAATACCTGATTTCAGGCCAGCCCAGAATGTTCTTAGGGTATTTGAGGTGACCATCCAAGACCTTTTCCCTCAGCTCCTGGCAGAACCTTCTCGATATCCAAACCCCTCAAACAGCCCCTGCAGGGACTCAATCCTTCCTAGGAGATGGGAGCTGACTGTTAACATCAAAAAAATATCCAAAATGATGTTTCTAAACTAAACTGCTGTTCCAGCTTGAAAAATAAACTGATTTATTACAAATTTATTTCTGTGGAATGTATCCCCACCCTCAAACAGGAATATCCCTCCCAGCACAAACCGTGCCCACATCTCTGCTGGAAATTACTGAGCACATTGCATTTCCCCCAAAACAAAATAATAACGTGCAGGCTGCAGGATGAGCTTCTCCAGCATAAAGCACCTGGTTTCACAGTTCATTGGAAGTTCCTTTTCCTCTCATGGCTTTGTGGATAACTTTTTACGCCCTGCTTGGAGCCAGCAGTAAATTGGCTTTTCCAAAGTCACAGTTTGAGCCCTTCTCAAAAGCTGCAGCAGCCACACGTCGTGGTGGCTTTACCAACCTCAGCCCCTCTCTCCTGGTTCTCCTGGCAGTTCCCCACGTGGAATGTTTTCATGGAACTCCTGGGGTTGTTTCCCAGTTTACCTTTTTAACTCTTTCCTTTCTACCCCCTTTACAGGCTGCTCAGCTTTCTGTGCTGAGCTGTGAATTCCTGGAGTTTCAGCAGTTCAGGCCTCCCTTCTCTCCTTTATTTAGGGATAAATAATGCAGAAAAATCAGAGAATTATTTGGGTTGGAAGGGACCTTAATGCCCATCTAGTTCTAACCCTCCTTTAGAGCAGGGCTGTCCCCGACTTACCCACTCCCTCACGTAATTGATATTAATTAATTGGGGTGGGGGATTAATTCCAGGCTGAAAACAGCATAAGCACAGCCTCCTACCCCAAAATCTCCTGTTTGACTCCAACAGAGGTAGAATTGACCTGAATTTTTCCACAAATTCCTGGCAGCTTTTGCAAAAGTGCAGCTTTTAAACCAGGCTTTAACACAGAATACCTTGGAATGTAAAATTCCCCCAGCAGCCTGGCAGGACACCTGGGATGCTCAGCACCCGGACCAACTTGGAATTAGCAGAAATTCCCTGAGCATTCCCAACCCAAAGCCTGCTGCCTCAGGCCAGAGAGCCCCTCACCACTCTGGAAAAGCAGGGTGGGTAAATTCCTGCCCCTCAGGAAAGTTCAGAGAGGGATTTTGTCTCGGGTTTGTAGCACTGTCCCCTTCCCCAGCAGCTCCTCAGGGCTTCCTGATGGAGCACAAAGTCACCCTTGAAGCTTTCTCTGAAAACCTTCTCCCATAATAATCTGGGTTTTCTACAGATCACCATTCCCTTTCCTTATTTATCACTCCTCCAGTTCTTGTGTGATCTGCAATCATTAAAAGTTTTTTTTTTTTTCCAGGTCATTACTCATTCCGTGGAAACGCGTTAGGCCATGGCTGGATCTCCATGAGATGTTGCTGAAAACATCCCCATTACTTTTTTGCAATTAGTTTACCACTTTTAAATCTGCTTAATAGGGGCCACAGTCACTTTTTATGTCCTAATTTCTTTTATTGATATGTGGTGCAGCACTAAGTCAAGGATAGGATTTTCAGTACTTTGTGGCAGCTCCAGAAGCTCTATCAGTGCCTTTAGCTCAGATATTTGCTCCCAAAGCCTGAAATCTTGGAGCCAGCTGACAGCCAAACTTCCTCTTAATTCTGTTATTTTATCTAAATTAATATCTGTAATTTTTACTTAATTAATATCTGTAATTTTTACCATTGTAAAACATTTGTAAAAATGTTTTACAAAAAAACAAACCATTGTAACATTGTAAAAGTTACCAGTGCCAAGACCTACCCTTTTATGCAAGCAGTCCAGCCAGTGTCTTAAACACAAATAAAATGAGGGAGGACTAAATAGAAAAAAGTTAAAATTCATCAAAATAAGTCATATTTATCCAAATAAATAATATTAATCCAAATTCAGCTGTGGGACAAAGCTGCTGATTTGGTTTGTTTTCCTGTTTCATTGGGCTTGGTTTGGTTGTTGTGGTTTTTTCTAATACACTCCCCTGGCAGAAACTATTCTCTTATTTTCTTTTCCCAAGAAAATAATTTAGGTTCTTTTCTTACAGCAAAACCATTGTAACTCTACCTGTGAAAAGGGTGTCTTCAAGTTAATAACTATTTCTTAGTTAAAGAGCAGGAGGTCTCTTCCAGGCAGATTTTTTCATTCAATCAGAAAATTAAAGGTAAGATTTCTCCCTTTTAGGATTCTCTAAAGGGTTTAGGTGTTTAATTCATTTCAGCAAGCCTCTGACTAGCAAGGAAAGAGTTTTTGTTGGGATTGATTGGCTTGTCTAGCAGCAGATATCCCAATAAAAGCTGGAGGAAGGATGGAGGAGGGAACCTCAACCAGGCAGTTTCTCCTAACCACAGCTTCCTATTTTTGATTTTAATTCTTTGCATTATTAATTACATATTAAACCTGCCCAGGACTCAGAAGATGCTTAAAGCAGAGATGCTGCAGCCTGAAAGTCTGGTGATGGTGAATATTCCCTGTGGAATCGATTGGCTCCATGGCAGGGGCATTTGGGAACAGTTTAAATTTACATTCTCCTGTGTATTTAAAGGGCTTTTTTTTAATTAATGTGCTCCACCTTCCAGTCTTTGAGAGCTGCACCTCAGTTTTGGTGGTGGTGCACGATTTACAGGAAGACTTAGATCCATTCATACATATTTTTATGGATATTAAATATATATGTGTGTGTATATGCAAATATAACAGCATTGTGTACCAGTTTCCACAGTTATTCTGTGGAATTTTTCTATTTTTCTAGGAGTGTATTTTTCTCAATCAAGGAAAAAGAAGTTAATCACATGCTATAACTAAGAAAAGTAAATATTTTCACCCAAAATCTCCATGTCTGGTACATATTTCCAAGAGGCAGCAGGTGTCCCCAGCCACTCCAGTTCAGAATTCCATCATTCCATCCATCCTGCCCCATATTTGTGTGTGGCCTCTGGACCCGAGTCAGCTCTCTCTCCTTGCTCAGCCAAGGATGGATCATTAGACTTGCAGCAATTAGATTTTACTTTAAATCAGCAAAACGGAGACTTCCCCCAATCCCATTTACAGCATTCTTGGAGAAAATAGGTACAATTTCCAATCTCAGCCTCCCTTCTGCTCCATTGTTATACAGAATGGGCACCAAAAGCTACACATAACTATAAAATGATTATGATTTATCTGGGTATTTTGTTCCTTTAATCTATTAGGCCAATTGTCCTAATTTAACTAAGTAATTCTGTTAATTTCACTTTGGGGTTAATCTTGCTTTAAGAACACTTTTTGCTGAACAGGAAGACTGTGCTCAGCTGGTGCATTTTCTTTTTTAGACCTGAATGTAACCTTTTTAAAAAAAACAACCAAAAAAACAACAAAAGTTTCTAGTACACCATGTGATCAATAGATACAAGTACCTTCATTTTTTAAATTAGTCTAAGGCTATTTTCCTTTTACTGTTGTATAAACAGGGAATTGAAGGGTAAAATAGTTAAAACTTAATGCTATAGTGCTAATGTGGCTTTTAAATCACGTCAGCAGCAATCACTGCATTATAATTAACAATTTATTGAACCAGCAATAAAATGAACATCACATTACTTCTTAAAGCAGCAGAATAAAATGGCTAATAAATAGCATAAGCCAGACAAATTGCAGAGTAATAGAAATTTTCTTAAGATTTATAGTGTGCAGAAAGATGGATGTGCTATTAGTAGGAGCTCCAATACTTGACAAAATTCTTTTTGCAAAGACATAGTTACCAGGCATGTCAGAGTTCACAAGTCTAAGTGGTTTATCCAAATTTCAGCTCGCTGCTATTACAGTGGGAAATACTCATTACAAGGTTTTGTAACTGCAAGCAATGTGTACATTTGCCAACATTCAAACTGCTACTGCCAAAAAGATACTAAAATATTTTATAAACTGTCAAATAACAAGTCTGCTCGCTTAATCTGAGTCTATTTTCTACTTCGCAGGCGGGAAAAGCTCCCAGGCCTGATCCTGGGCTCTCCAAACAGGCAAAACCTCCCTCGGACTCGGCATTTCTGAGTTTCCACGAGTTTTTTCCCCTATGGAAAGGGTTGGGTTGGGCCTGGAGAGAGGGGGAAAAGTCGTGAGGGAGGAAATCTGGGTTGGAGGCTCCGTTAAACCGCGCGTCTTTGCCGGGGCTGGGGTTGCGGGAAGAAGAACCGCGCTGCGCTTTCAGCGTTCCTGCTGTTCCCTCGTGTTGTGATTCCTCATGTCAAGAGTGTCTCTCTTACGTTCTGGTTTCAGCATAACAGATGCAGTTTTACATGACGTGTCACAACATGGAGCATCAACTGGAAGGAGCCTAAAAGAGCTGCTTTTTCTTCGGGAAAAATTAAAAAAAAAAAAAAAAGAAAAAAATAGACCAAAAAAAAAAAAAACCCACTCTGCTTTTCGCTGAGAAGTGCGGTGAGGGAGTTCACCATGCAGAGTTTCCTTTGGCCTCTGTGAGGAAAGGACTTCCACTCTTTTATTTTAAATTGAGATATATCCAGCAAGTACCTGATGTTCAAATTTCAGGTTTATTTGACGAACAAACCTTGACGTGAAATGGAGTTAATCCCAGCAGTAATTAGCTGGTAGACAATGGGGGCACATCTTTAATAATGCAGCACTCCCTGAACCCTGAAGAGAAATTACCATTCACTGACTGGTTGAAGATGATGTTGATTACGTGGTGAGATTGTTATTCTACCATTTTCCAAA
>VXAX01005072.1:307866-349196 GCA_013399835.1 Leptocoma aspasia | reverse complement strand
AGAGAGGGCTCTGCTTCCAGGCTGGAGCAGCCTGTCCTTGGAGGACTGCACCCTGTGGAAGAGTGAGCCACGCCACAGCAGTTTGGGGAGGGCTGTCTGCCCGTGGGAGGGACTCAATTGCAGCAGTTTTGGCAGGACTGCTGCTCATGAGAGTGGATCCATGCTGGAGAAGTTCATGGAGAACTGTCTCCCATGGAGGGACCCCAGATCTCACAGGGGAAGGACTCCTCTCCCAGAGCAGCAGAAGAAAACCTCAGGTGACAAAAAGACCAAACCCTCATGCCCTGTCTCCCTGCACTGTTGGTGGGAAGGAGGGAGGGTCTGGGGGGAAAAAAGGTGTTTTAAGGGCTTATTTTACTTCTCATTATCCTCCTCTGATTCTGTTAGCAATAAATTCATTTTGCAACTTTAAGTTGAGCCTATTTTGCCCTTGGAGTGTTATCTCCCAGTCCTTATCTCAACTCATGAACCCTTCATTAAGTTTTTTCCTCTCCTCTGCCCAGCTGTGGCAGGGGAGGGTGAGTGAATGACTTCTGTGGGTGCCTGGTGTTGGGCCAGTGTTAAACCACAATACTAAGCAAACTGGGCTGAAACCCCCATTCAAAACAAAAAAGCTAAGAGGTGATCTCAGGAGCTGCTCAGGGGTGGAAGCACATCTTAAATCCCATATGTGTGTGCTTACAGCTTGTTGAGATTCTGTCATTACTGAAAGCATTTTCTGCTCTTCTGCAGTGACATGGACACCGGACTCGGCACAACATGGCTGGAAGAACTGCATCCTTCCTGTGTCCTCCTGCTGGAGACTTCCATGCTGTAAGCTTTGTCTGTGACAAACTTGGTAAAGTAAGCCTTGCCTCAAGAAGTTTATTTGGATTATTTGAGTTATTGTGGAAGGCCAGGAGAAGAAAGGGGTACTGATATTTGCTTACCAAGAATTGTGCATATTGGTTTTTATGTCTGTACAGACTGGGAAGCAGTGTGGTTTCAGAGTATTCTCTGCAGGATCTGGTGGTGGTTGTATTACTTCAATTCCTTGCAGCAAATGAAACCTGGAGCAGAATGGAAAAGTAGCAGGATTTCCTTGTTGTGTTGCAGCATCCCCGCTGGCAGATCTGGCCACGCTGAATGGAGATGGCTCTTTGTGTAATCTTTAGGGCTAATTTCCTCTAGATTGTTTGGTGACATGTGGGGCAATGTGTGAGCTGTCTGGCACAGGTCCAGAGGTGGGGAATTGTATTGAGTTTGTACAGCCTGGTACAGGTAGCAGAGGTGCTACAGGGGTGGCTTCTGTGAGTAGCTGCTGGAAGCTGCCTTCATGTCTGGCAGAGCCAATCCCTGGTGGCTCCAAAGATGGACCTGCAGCTGGCCAAAGCTGAGCCAATTAGAAATGGTGGTGATGCCTCTGGGATAACACACTTAAGAGGAAAGAAGAAAAAGTTACGGTGCAGTTGTAATTGTGGGCAGAGAAGAGTGGAGTGAGAACATGTGAGAAGAACAATTCTGCAGACACCAAGGGCAGTGCAGGAGGAGGGAGAGGAGGTGCTCCAGGCACCAGAGCTGAGATTCCTCTGCAGCCTGTGGTGAAGACCACGGTGAAGCCCAGCAGCCCATGGAGATCCACAGGGATTCAGAGATCCACCTGCAGCCTGCGGAGGAGCCCTGCACCAGAGCAGGGGGATGCCTGAGAGGAGGCTGTGACCCTGTGGGAGACCCATGGAGAGAGGAGCCCAATCTGGAGTAGCCTGTCCTTGAAGGACTGCATCCCATGGGAGAATGACCCACGCTGCAGCAGTCTGAAAAGGACTGTTGACCAGGGGATGGACTACTGTTGGGGAAGTTCACAGAGAACTGTCTCCTATGGAGGAACCCCATGGTGGGGCAGGGGCACAGCTCCTCTCCCTGAGAAGTGGGAGAAACCACAGGTAATAAACTGACCATAACCCCCATTCCTGTCTCCCTGCACCATTGGAGTAGGAGGGAGGAGTGGAGGGGAGGGGTTTTTAAGGGTTTATTTTACTTCTCATTATCCTGCTCTGATTTTGTTTCATACAATTTTGTTTCATTCAATTCATACCTCTAATTAGAGCCTGCTTTGCCCATGGTGGTATTTGCTAAGTGATCTCTCCCAGTCCCTTATCTCAACCCATGAACCCTTTGTTAAATTTTCTCTCCCCTCTTAAGATCTAGAGGGGAGTGAGTGAGTGGCTTTGATGGGTGCCTGGCATTCAGCCATGGTCAACAAAAACCCCCAAAAATGGCTGCGCAAAACAGAGCCATTTCTTTCCTCCCATTGTTCATCCATTCTTTCTCTTCAGTGTATCTCCTTGGGTCTGGGAAATGGGAAGCCCCAGGCAGAGCTCCCTGCTTTGCCTTTGTAGGGCACAAAGATATTCTGATCACTGTGGTCAGCATTCTCCATCAGAGGCAACACCTGTCCCAGGCATGGGCAAGGAAAGGTCACGCTGTGAAAAAAGGCAGCAATGCTTTTGAAAACCCACCCATACGACAGAGGTGCCAAATGTGTCACATATTTCTCAGCCAAGAAATGCTTTTAAATACATGCTGAGTTTAAGCATGTTACTCCCTAATGTGCATGGCAGAGTAGAAATGCACTTCTGTGTATAAATATATTTAAATGTTCTCTTGAATGCTTCTCTCTATGAGTCCTTTATATATTACTGTAAGGCCCACAGATAGCATGATGTCATTGGTAAACAAGAACTAGAACTGAAAAAATGGCTTAGAAACCAATACTAAGGCTCCTTTTTTTCCTGTCCAGCTGAATGAATGTCTTGGTTTAATACAATTTAACGGGGACACTCTAAAATGAGTTTCCTCCCCTTAGTTTTAAGTTTTACCTCCCTTTCCACCAATAAGGAGAAATGAATATGAGTAGATATAAGTGAAAAAATTACAGCTTATTAAAAAACTGAAATAGCAACAGGCAAAATATAACAGTAAATAATAAATAGTTATAAAGTTAGTAGTTACAAATAGTTACAAATAATCATTAGTTGCTGAAACCTCAGGGTCTCCCTGAGTGAAAACTGGAAATGGCAGTGTGAAGCATTCCCCAAGATGGCACCCACTGCGTGAGGGCAGACAAAGGGAAAATGGCAGCAGCTGTCCCCTCCTCTTATCTCCCTGGTGGCATCAGCTCCATCAGTGCCTGCAGTGGCAGTTTGGCACACTTTGGTGGCTGAACTTGGACAAGGGCTGGAACCCATGGAGGCACTTCGCCTTCCTCTTGGCAGTGGGTTGGGGTGTCACAGACTCCTTGGCCTTGTCCAGCCGGCGCTGCTGGAGTGAGTGTAGCCATTCCTCTGAGCGCAGCGCCACAGCTACAGACACCTGCTGCAAAATTCACTCTGAAACAGTCCATGATTGCGAAATGCAGCTTCTCCAGTTGCTACTCTTGTAAGTAGAGGCAAGAAAAGCCAAGAGGCAAAGGCTAGAGAGTGACTTCCCGAGGGCCTCAACTTGTACAAGAGCCCAGGGCACCTCAGCCCCAAAAAAGTGGGATCAGGGATAGGGAAGAGCTCCCACTCTTTTTGTTCCTGGATTTTGGGGTCCCTGGGATAAGGGAGAATCCCTGGATTTTGGGGTCCCTCATTCTTGAATTTTTGGGATAAAATGCCTGGATTTTGCAGTTCCCCATTCCTGAATTTTGAGGATCCCATCCCTGAATATTTGGGATTCAATCCCTGGCTTTTGGGTTCCTCATCCCTGGATTTTGGGCATCCAATCCCTGGATTTTGGGATCCTCCCATTCTGTTTTCTGGCCTCAGGGTCTTAAATAGACCGTAATAAGTTTGGGCACAGATTTTTGTTTAGATTTTAAGGATTTATGGAATAAAATTAATATTTTGGGTTAACGAACCATTAAATACAACGAGGAATTTCTTAGCTTTGCTGCTGAGGGATAATCCTGAGGGGGGACTGGTGGCCCTTGCAGTGGTTTAGGCAGCCTTGCTTGGGTGCTCACTGAAGTCCTGTCCTTCAGCAGAAGCTTGCAGGATCTCCTCCCACAGCCTCACAACAGGCTGTGATTTTTCTTTTCCCTCTGGAAAAGGGCTTCTGAACACGTGTGCATAGATTTATTATGCAGACATCCACAGAATAAAGTAAATCCCCACATCACCAAACAATGTACTGTTTGGGGTTTAATAAAGATTTCTCCCCCCTCCACACACCAAATGGATGCTATATAGTTTAAATTATGTATAGGTCTATTACAGAATAATCAGTGCTAAATACATATGCATACACAGAGCACAGTAAATTATGTATCTTGCCTTAATATTTCATGAAGAAAAGCCATGGCATGTATTGATTTCATTTAGACCTGAGTTCAAGAGAGCATTTAAACATATTTCTATTTTTAAGTCCATGAATCATCATAACAGCACTGTTCAGGTGCTTTCAGTTAGATGTGTACTTAACAACCATGCTGAATTTGAGCCATAATGATAATCAGATTAATATTTTGAACCAGTGCCCAAGAAAGCCAATGTGAGCCATTTAATCAATTTTACTAAGTTCTTGCAGTAAGATTCATTTTTTAATATCTTTGTATGCATATATACATTTCTTTTTTAAATGAAGGAAATGGAAGGTGGACCTTTGCTGAGAAATTGGAGTCTGTCTGAGCCTGGAGTCACCTTATACAGTCATCAATTTCTATAGCAATCTGAGAAATCAAGGCAAGCTACCTCAGAATGCCATCGGCAGCCACTCACTCATTCCTCCAATGCCCAGGACATGCCACACTGAAGGCTGAACACTCCCCTGCCCATACGAGTAAGCCAGCATCCTTTGGGTAACAGGAACTCGTTTTTACCTAATGAAATTATTTGGATTCATTTTCTGTCCTGAAAGATATGAGGGGAAAAAAAAAGAAAAAGGTTTTATGGACAAAATGTTCAAAAGCACTTCCATAGCACAAGAACTTAAATCTCACTGGCAGACTTGGAGCTCTGACTGAATTTTGGGGAGGGGGCAGCCTGGACCACTTAGGGAGATAGGACTTCCAGCTGTTTTTCTCCACATAATGTCCATGCTGCTGGTGAATTAGCTTGTTTTGGGCACTTTTCTTATCCTGAATCTGCAGTTTTCAACCACCTGCTTGGTCTTCTCTAAGACAACTGTTGAGATGCATTAATTGAGAGGTCAGAAAGGACCAATATATCTGATCAAGAAAACAGTTGCATTAAATAGAACATTTAATTTGGTCCTGATGGTAACACTCAGGAAACTGTACTTTCTAGAATGCATCTACCAGACAAACATGCTCACACATTATTTTCTTGTTTTTGTAGAAAAAATCAGGTCATAACACCTGTGACTCTGCTTTGAGCCTTGCATTTCTTCACTTATTTTTAAAGCACAGTGTTTGTAGTCAAATCTGTATGTTAGCTCACACATTAATATGGGTGCAAATATTGAGCCACTCTGTGTAAAAAATAGAATCTCATGGATCTTTAATGCTGCTGTGCTTTGCTTCCACAAGGTATTCTTGCAGTGAAGTGAGAAAATCAGTCTGGACCTTACCTGTGGTATAAAAGTCTAGGAGCTGATTTTTTTTTCTGGCCACTGTAAGAACCAAGTTAAGTTGGGGTGGTTTCTTGTGTGTTAGGAAAAGAGTAATTTTCAAATTGCTGAACCTCCGATGAGTCCCAAACATTTTGCCTCAAACTGCCCTCATCTTGCTCAGCTATAACTTCTGAATCCAGAATCAAACTACTGAGCCTACACTAAATGCAGTGGTTTTTTTTCAGTTGGATAGGCCATATGAATGGGATTTAAACAATGATATAGCAATGTTTAATCTATTTCCACTATTGCAGTCTTTTTATTTCCTAAGAAAACTCATATAGTGTTATTTATTGTCTCATCTGAAAATGGCAGAAAGCTTAAATGAATTATTTTTCACTTACCTGGAAGGGTTTCAAGTTTGTAGAGTTCACAGAGTAGCAAACATTTAGTAGGTTCCCATATCAAGATACAACTTTCTTCAGTTTGCTTCTGTATATTAAAATATTTTTGTTTAGATTTTTAAGGATTTATTTCATATGTCAGCATCTGTTAAATATCCTGTAGAAGAAAATCTGAGAAGACATCCATTTGTAGATACAGTCTTTTTTATCTGTGGCAAAATACAAAGACCTGCAAGCAAGCCAATATTTAATTGCATTATCTAATGGCATCAAAATTTAGTTATGGCTCTCTTTAATACAATAAATTTGGAGTCTTAGATGATAATTCTAAAATTAGGTCACGTCACACCTTATGGCTGTTAGTTCACTTTGTGAGATGAGCCAAGTCTTCCACACTCACTGCAAAAATGCCCTTTTGTTTCTGCTCAGAGGCTCTGAGTTGAAAAGAGAAATGGCTAAACTTGATGCATCGTTTAAATTACAATATTTTTTATAATCTTCTTCCTAACAAAAGAATTACCATGGCTGTTTTAGACCAGCAGATGGATAATAAAAGGGAAAGTACTGAATGCTTTGAAGGAGTGAGTGGTCTGACCCTGTGCCTTCAGCAGGTGCCAGTGCCCACGAATTTGTCTCTGCCTTCTTTTAGTCCATGTAAGTTTTTCACCTTCACAGAGTCCTCTGCTAGTGAGTTCTGCAGATCAGCTGCATCTGTTCCAGTAAAGTTGCCTCCTGCTAGGCATAAAATAGCCCGAGGCTAGTGTCACTGGTAGATCCTGTGTAAATCCTGACTGAAAGCAGGGAGAGCTGCCCCCTCATCGATGGTAATGCCAGTTCTTAAATGTGGGCTTAAAACTCGGGTTTTAGCTTTTTTCCTGTAATGGGAAGATGTTGTGATTTCCACAGCAAGGATTAACAATGAAGTTAATGTCTCAGAAGGTGAAAAGAACAAAAAAACAAGCTCTAGAAAGCGGTGAAATGTGGTGTCAGATCAGAATCCTCTCTGTTTCTGCATCTGCCACCAAGTTTCTGTGCAACCCTGATGCGCTCATCTGAAAAGGAGACAGAAATGTTATTATTGACCAAGAAATGACAGAGCTCCCAGCAGGTGAGCACAGGCTGCCTGACACGCTTTTATGTCTTTGGCCTGACAGCAGCTTTGGAGGATAAGATGGTGGCTCAGTGCCCCTTGCTTCCAGCCTGGCATCTTAGTACTGCTTCTGCCTCCCCAGCCAGCCATTTCCTAGGGCACTAGTGTGGCATTGATTCATAAATGTCTGCAAGTGTTTTTTAAGAGCAGAGTGAAGATGTTTTAGAAGAGAGGCACGCTTGCCTGTTGGGCAGCAGCAGCTCGAATACCTCAGTGCTGCAGTTATATTTGATGGTGCATGCACTTTGCTTCAGGAAAGCTGCCAAATGGCATTTTATTCCTACCTCAGAGCTCTATGCAATAAAAAAAGTGAATTTCCATGCTTTTTTTTTGGCCAACAAAGTGCCTGCAGGTCTTTACACAGCTTTACCAGGCTGGGATCAAAGCCTGGCTCAGACCAAAAAGCACCATTGGGACTGATGTTGTTTGTGCTTGGAGTCAGGGCTTTATCAAGTGGCTCAGACTAGGGAGAAGGTAGCCACTATCCAGACAATTTCCCCAGAACCAAATGGCAGAATTATAGTCTGATTGTCAGCCCAGGACCCCTGGAAGGGGCAGCTTTCTCCTAAACATTAATGTTAATAGAGGGGTTTTAGTAATTCTTTGTCATGATTCCTCTTTAGCCTCCAGGACAGATGTGGCAGTCCTAGGACCAGCTGTGTTAGCTGTGCTTGAGCGTTAGAAAAACTTACCCAGATATATTTCTTTAATCTTGGTGATGCTCCTCCACTTTTCTTTGTGCAGCAAATGGAAGGCCATGAATTTCCTGCCATGCAGATAATTTTTCTAGGTTTGTTTCTCAGCCACAATGTAGAGTGTAGACCTGTTATCCTAACCTCACTGGCAGACTTTGAGTCCTGAAGCACACTGAGGGCCGTGGAGGTTCTCCCAAGCTTCAAAGTATTACTTTCCTTCTGAATTGCCACATTTCTGCAGGATAGCTTGCCCTTGCCACATCATTTGGACTGCCCATCTGTTGCTTAGCTACAAGACTAATAGTAAGAGCTCAAATGATAGCAGAGTGGGCACTGGAGCATTTCAAATATGACAAGACCCAAAGGATGCTCATCAGTGTATGTGCAGGAATATTACATGTCCCGAATTCTGAGGTTTTAGTGACCATGACTGTTAGCTTTAATTTACTTTATTAGCAGCTCTGGTCGCTAATAGCTTGGCTTTTGTTGGAGCTGGCTTGTTTGCAAGCTGTGGCCAGAGACACTGCTTTTAAGGAAGGTGTGTGCTTGGGGACAAATTGCTAAACAGAGGTCCTTGAAACAGGGAAATAGGATAGGAGATGAGCTCCTTGGGGGTTTCCCTAAGGGAAACTGTGATTGTCAGAGTTAGGTCCTAGTTGCTGGAAGTCAGGTTATGCAATGCAGCATCAATGTGAACTGCAGAACTAGCCATAGCTGCTATGTAATATTACTGATCTGTATCCACAGCAGCAATACCTTCCAGCTCTTCCCTGACAGTTTGTGTAAGGGACTTATAAATTAACTCTACAAACTGGAATCGCATTTTTGCAGCCTCATGAAGACGAGTGACACCAATTGCCCAGGACACATTTTTGGTTCCCACAGCAGCTACGTGAAAGACACTATGCTGTGCTTCCAGCAACATCGATTAATAGTCTGGAGGTGAGTGCTCAGCTCAACAGCTGAATTTAGTAACAGTTCATCTGCATGCAAGAGAAGGTTTCTCTGAACGTCCAGCAGCATCTAGTAGGACTCATACTTCCTTTGTGGTGGCTTTGTGGTGGCTGTGGCTGCGGCTTGTACTGAGAGGTAGCCTGGGGAATGATTTTCTAGAGGTTCAGCTGCCTTCAGTGAGAGTCATCAACAGGAAACAGAAATAAGAGCCATCAGCTGGACAGTGCTGGACCATCCCCAGCAAGGTCTCAAGGAGAGTCTGGAATGGCTTTGTGCTTAAGAACTTCATTGGAGTCACTGGTTGTGTTGGTCCATAGCTCAAAAGCAACCAAGTTCCTGCCTACACCTCCAGTTTGATGCCAGACCAAGGGGACCTGTGGGAAGGGCAAGGATTGCAGTTTTGGTTTTCTTTTTGTCTTGTCTCCAAAGATTGCTCTTGGTGTTTGCAGATGTGAGCTTGAGGAGACACCATAGCTGACCATGAAGGAGTCAACTCTTTTCCCCATGTTTTAAGACACAGAAATGACATAAACAAAACCTCATCAGTTAAGAGGAGAGGAGTTCACTATAAAATATTGTGTGGTGAATTTCTGGTTCATATATGATGACAGAGTGCTACTGGGAAAACATGCACCAAGGGTGATTTCACATAGTTATTATTCCTTGTTAACAGCTTAAGCATATATGTAACTAATGAGGAACAAACCCCTCCTGTGAAAGTGTTAGTGCTTTTTGACCCCTAAACTCAAAAGCAAGGAAAGCTCTTGGTGAAATACATAATTATGTGATCCCTTTAGAACAGCAGGGCAAAACCCCAAAACTTGTAATCAAGTGGGACAATGCTGAGTTGTTGCCTAATAAGATACTACACTAATGTATGGAAATTCAGCTCACAGGGACTCGTGCCATGTATATGTGCAGTTAATGGGGTTGTTCTAACACCAAGAAAAGAGTTAAAGTTTGGAACACTGCCCAGGTTTTTTACTTGGTTTCCTGTGTATTCACTTGCCTGTCACTTCTAAACCTGTTTTGCCTCTCGCTTAGCAGTGGAGTTGTGCCCAGATAAAGGCATTACCAGCTAAATATTAGTTTCATGATGCACACCCGTTGCTTAGTCCCAGGGTATCACTCAAAGCAAATTATTCCGCTGTGTTACATTGTCTGTTGATCACTCCTTTTTGCCTTTTATCCTTGTTGTTGTTCTTCTTGTCTTGCAGAAAGCCAAGGTACCAGGCCATTAGGAAACTGAATTATTAAAACCTCATATTGATTTTTCTTGACCATATAGCTGACGTTATCATGCAAGGACCTTGCCTTGAGCTATGCAGAAGGGGTTTTGCTAAACACTTGACAGCTCTCCTCGCTCCTTTCCTTCATTACCTTCCATCTCTTCCCTACCCCATCATTTCCAAGAGGAGGAGGTTCTGAAAACCATTATGCAGAGTCATTTCATTTCACTGTCAGGCTCCCTTTGCTAGCAGCCATGCAAATGATGGGATTTTTCTTTCTTTTCACTCTGGAGGTACACAAACAGATCAGTCTGTTTGCTAAAAGCCTCGGCACACCACGGTATCCATGGCAACACACCAGCCTGCGCAAGCATCTGCAGACGCTTCAAAAATCAGAAATACCAAGCTATGACAAGGAGTTGCTTCATACAATGGATGTTTATAGGTGTCACAACCATCTGAAATACTTCCTTTTCCACCCATCAGCTCCTTGATTATAATGTGCTTTACATTTTTCTTGCAGCTCCTTTGTCAGAATCCAAGATTCAAGGCAGAAGTAATCCTTCTTTCAGTGTTTATTTGCTTTGGGTTTTTTTGCATTTAGATCACTGGCTGAGGTACCTTATGGGAATGAGCACCCCAAGCAACACTGCTAACTTTCCTCTTTGAACTGAGTTGGATTACAGGCTTTTCAAATGATAAAATCCACAGTTGTAATCAAGAAAGAAGTGGTATATATGTCAATCCAGCTAACAGAAGTAGTTGTGTGAGTGCTAGGCTGAGTGGTGAATTGACCCATCATGTTGCATGAATTACTGGTCACCTATAGTGATGACAGATTCAGTAAGATAAATAAACCATTTTTTGGAAATATTTTTATTTAAGTTTATCCACCTGCTGGCATGGCCGAGACTATGCCAGTGTCTTTACAGGCACTGGTCTCCACTGAAACCTGGGGTTTGTTCAGATCTGCTTTCAGGAGATAACATTCAGGTGCTCAGGCTGCACTGCAGCTGGGCTGGTTGCAGAACATGTATCAGTTCACTAGACCAAGCCTGGAAAAACATCTGTAATTCAGAATAGGTAACTCAGGTGGGCACTGACAGACACTGTTAAGAGTCTCACGCTGCTGATGGCCCTGGCTAAGGAGCAGTTTTATAATACAGGAAACCAACAGGCAGTCTTCAGGCATTCAGGACCACCTTCCTCAACTCAGGGAAGTGTTGCTGCCCCATTAAGATGTGCTGGGTGTGCTTATCCATCAGGCTAGGGCCATTCTAAACCCAAACTGGACAACTGTGTTTGTTGCTCACACAAAGGCTGAGTACAAGCCTGAGTTTGAAGTTTGGTAATGGGAAGGAGCCCAAGTACATACATGCTTAACCTCCAGCCACAGTTGTGGTGGGAAAATAGCCCCTCATTCTGTCTGTAATGCTTCCTTTCTCTTAAGAAGTAACATCAGTATTTTATTAATAGAAATGTGAAAAGAAATGCAAACCCAAACCCAAGATGAATTATATTGTCCCATATTGTGGTCTTAACTTTGATTAGGCTAATATGTTTTCAACTGATGATTTAAGCTTTAGGCTTGGAAAATGCAGTAACATCTATCTGTTTAAATGTAACAAGAGGATCATATTAAAAAGCCTTATCAAAATTCCACCTTAATAAAACAAGCTATCAGTGCATCAGAGAACTGATGAACTCCCATGTGCAAGCATCTCACAGATTCTTTCTAAGATGTTTAATCCTCAGTAGCTACTGTTGGAACAATTCAGACTTTCCCTTAGAACAGGAAATTAAATCTCAAAAATAGTATATTCCTTGTATTCTGACCAGTTTGACTATTCAGTAACTTCCCATCATATTTATTTTGAAAAGCAAAATTTTCATGTAGTTTTGCTAGAGATTCAATGTGCAAACAGATTTCACTACATAAAACTTACTGAGTGTTCTGTTCATCTTCTGTTTGGTTCTGTAAGTAGGCAGTGGGTTTTTTAGTTTTTTTCATTCAAAGACCTGGTAAGGCTGTATGATGCATTAGTTTTATTCCCCCAATTCTCAAGATAGATAAAGAAGGCAATGCTTGTTGTAGTAAGTAGCTGGAGATGGCGAAACAAGTAACCCAACCTGAAACTTCCTTGCAATCATCATTCTTTAATTAGAAAATGTCAAGAGCAACGAAACTTATTTTCTCAGAGAGTTTGGGGTTTTTTCTTCTTGTTCAGATGGAAATTTAATAGATGAACTATTGTTTTGTGCCCCAGAAAATGGGTTAAAGCAGTGAAAGTTGGTTTAGGTTAAGAACTTTCTACAGCTGAATTGTGCAGGGATCAGTACTCCCCTCGCTTCATTTTGAATACATTTAAAAAACATTCTGTGAGATGTCACAAGAAGTCTGACACCCAGCTTTCTTCTCTTCAGCAGAGGAATCAGACCCATAACTAAAATTTCACAAAGCTTCAAGAGATGAGAGGAAAAAGTAGCTGAATTAGGTAAATGACAGGAGAAGAAGCTCTGCACATAACCATGAACCCTGTAAGGGACCACTACTGTGCATTTTTCACATTGGTTAATTGGGAACTCTTTCCTTTCAATCCCAGCAGTGAGGAATGAAGGTGTCTGATGTAATGGATTCTCTACTGCAATTCTTATCTCCTTGCAGCCCCAAGAGCTGGTGGCCCAAGTATTTTGTACCTTCTCTCTGCTTTCAAATTATTCTACTTCTAATGCAGAGACTGGCTTTTGACATCAAAAGCATTTAGCAAATTAGAGTGTAGCTCCCTGAAGCTAATTCTTCCATCATAATTCACATGGGTACTTAAGAGTCCCTTGCACAAAAAGACCAAAGATAACCAAATCAACAAAGGCAGCCTTGCTCTTGTACAAGTCCTTCCACTGGGCCAGATCTCACCTTTGCTTAAAGCTTTCCTGTAGCAACCTGAGACATTTACATTTACAAACAGGCAGTATCCCCAAATAATCTTGGAATGGTAAATGTATCCAAATGGGAGGCAGGCAGAAAAAGGAAGGCTTTTACAAGGAAATGTTACTATATGAGCTGATGAGATACAGTTGAGCTTCTTGTCAGAAACAGGAAAAAAAACCTGAATATAGTTTGTGATGCAAAGACAGGGATAAGTCCATTCTATTTCCAGTGGAAGCTTCTATTTTGCTTAGTCGTTGATAAGCATTTGAAGCTCTTCAGCTCGCTTTTTTTTCCCCATTGCGTCTGTTGGGCACTAGAGGGACCCTAGAGTTTTCCAATCCATGAAAACATCTCAGCAATACCGAGGCGGGAGCGCTGTCTTTCCCGGTCACCTTAACCTTGGTGTTTCCAAGGAGAAAGGTGGGAAAAAAACTGCTCAGCGTCCCCACAGACTGCAAATATGCCACTGAGAGTAATGTGCAAGGGGACCGTAGCCATACTCCTTTGTTTCATTAACCTCACTGGTGCTCACAGCTCTTCCCATCATCAATAAATAAGAGCTGAATTTGTCTTGACTGCTCTGACTGCTCAGCTAATGTGGTGACATTGGCGCCAAGGCTTGAGTCATTGTGTTTTTGAGAAATTAAATGTTTCCTTCCCCCACCTGAAGTGATGCCAAATACCTAAGTTGCCACTGCTGCATCCCAATAAACTCTCAGGAAAGCAGTGGGGAATTGTTACTTAACTATATAGTAAGAGACAAAGTATTGACACAAATTCCTTTTAAAACAGCATTTCCCAGACACAGTTTCAAATTAATCTGTTCTACAGACAGCTACAGGCAATTGGATTCCTTTTTCTTTTAGTAGGCAGGCAAAAAATACTCTGCATTTGACTTACCAGACTTCTATACAGAGATCCATAATTCAGTATCTCAAAGCTTTGCTATAAAGCTCATAGTTTATGAGGTGATGCAAGATTTTTTTTTCCTTTATACAAAAAATCTTTCCTCACTATTGCTTAGTGGAATGATGCTTTCTCATCTCTGCATGAGTATTTATAATAAAAATATGTGCATGTATTTCAATATCTCTAACATGAATTAAAATATTTTTTGTCTTAAAACATCTAGTGTCAACGCTGCTGCTGAGTATTTCATGTGAAGCATAACGTAATTTGGCTAGATAATTATCTCAGGGAAAATGGTGACTGCCATTTTTTCTGTGCTTATTTTTCATCATTTGATGATTGTTTAAAGGAGAGATTCAACTGAATGACTAACTTCCAGGACTCACCTTCTCTCTCTCTCTCTGTCTCTGCAGGCTGCTGCTGAAAAGAGACAGGCTGCTGCTGTACCGCATCTGAGCTAGACGCGTTGGTTCTCCGTCACACATGGAACATTCTGAGCATGTCCCTGGTTAGTTACACCACCCCTCTGATCTCTAGGAATGTTTATGGACAGTGCACAGTGTATTGTACATGTGTCTTTCCATTAAGACATCTTTTCATCTTTTCCACGATACCCATTGCAGTATTTGTTTCCAGTGAAAGTGTAAGCTGTCCTTTCCCCTCTCTCCCCGCTCCTTTTTTTTTTTTTTTTAAATACTGTAAGCTTCAAATTAATCTAATTTCCATTTGGATGAAGTTTAACTTTTTCTTCTTGATCAAGTCAACTTCTTATTCCCCCTTAGGGCTGCTTCTGATTAGGCAGATTTATGATTTATGCTTCTGATTTATGTTAAGCCTGCATTTGCAACATCTAGGTGGTGAGAGGAAGGGCAAAAGTCCTCTGCTTGTGGAGAGAGCTCCATCAAGCTCTTTGCATGGATACCTAGGCTGCCAAGGAGAGGCACAGAAAAAAAAACCAGCAGGAGAAAGGCACTTGATGTAAAGGTACTGCAAGACATTGGTGCACATGCCTTGAACCAGTGTGTTTCCTCCTGGCAGCCTGGGAGAAAGACTGACTGCAGCAAATCCATTTCCTCTGAAGGCATCTCCTCTGGAAGGATGTACATCACTGATGGTGAGTAACAAGCAGGGAACATGATGCCTTTGTCACTTTGGCAAAATCCTGTTCCCCTTGCATGGCACTGACTTAGAGATGAGATGTAAAACAGCAGTGGTGGGAAGTCCTTTCAAACAGCTTGAGGAGGGCTCAGGAAAGGTACTGGAAGAAATGTTTGTAGTCTTCACTCTTTTGAAATAAAAAATTTCCTGATTTACAAATACATAAAAATACTTAACAAAGTAATTTGGCCTTCCCAAGTCACTTCATTAACACTGACATACCCTTAACACGGAATATATGTAGTAGTTGCTGAGGGATGGCCACTTCTTTATGAAGAAACAGAAACAAGGGCGGGACCTGGGCTTACCTGAACTGCATTTTGACCACTCGGTCTAAGACATATTTGACCCAAATTACAGATATGAAATCTTCTAGATAACCTGTTAAAGCCCATGAAGAAAACAGGGGCTCAGTACATCTGAAAATCATGCTTGAAATCAAGCTGGCTACTAATTAGTGGTATTTTGGAAAAAATGTAGATAACTTGCTCAGAGTGATGCAGCAAAATGCAACCAAACCAAAATGAATGTTAAAAGTTTTTCCACTGCAGTACAATGGTGTGCAATCTAGGTCCCCAAATATAAGGGTATTTATCCTTACTGAATCAAAATATTGTACCTTCAAAACGTTATTAGAGGCTAATACCTACACAACATACTCAGAATTTTTGGTTAAGATTCTGACAGACTGACTTTTGCAGTCATGGATTTTTTAACAAAATAAAATTTGCTTAGGAAATAGAAGAGGTAAGAAAGCAGCATTTTACTCTTTCATCCCCAGCACGGGTTGGTTGAAATGACGTGGTACTGGCTACAGCAGGTGAGATGAGCTGGTCCTGTAGCCCTACCACACCGGTCATATTGTGGGAGGAATGACTTTGGTGTATAACAACTGTAATGGACATCCTGAGATGGACAGTTCAGCTCGAGAACGTGGTAAGTGACAAAGTAATAGGATATCTTTTATTGCCAGATTGCAGGAAATGGCTGGAAAGCCCGGCCCTGCGAAAGCAGTGTGGAAGTGAGCAGCAGCGCGTTGTCTGAGGGTGTTATAAACGCGTTTTTTCCACCGATCTCACTATTATTCGCTCTCCTTTTCCAGAGGAAAAGGAGGCATTAGACTGAGCTGGACTTGCACCGCTGGAAGATCCAAACGGAACCAGGTGAGGGGCTTTCGGGACGGCTTTCTACCAGCAGCAGGGCAGGGCAGGGCTGGACGCGGCCACACCGCCGCGGCCCGCGGCTGGGTGTCCCGGAGCCTCGGTGTCTCTGCAATGCAGGGGCCGTGGCGGGGCGGGGCGGCGGCGAGGGGNGGCCGCGTTCGCTTCCCGCCTTGCGGCTGTGGCGAGCCCTTTTTGGGGGCTGGTGCCGCCTCGGGTGTTCCCTTCCTCTCTCCCTTCGGTCTTCGGTCCGTCCTGTGGGCCCTTCAGTGGCGGACGCAGACCGGAGTTCTCCGCGGGTCGCCCCCGCCCCACCTCCCGGAGGTAAAAATGGAGCGGGGCGGCCCCGCGGTAACGCCCGTGTTACCTTCATGGGGGCGGCTGCCTCCGAGGGCTCTGAGCATCTCCAGGCTGCAGAGCCCTCCGTAGGATGTGGACCTCTGTCCCCTCCTGCCCCCACCCCTAAGCTCCTCTAAGGGGATCTGCGCGGCTGAACAAAGAACGTTGTGTGAGGCAAGGGCTGTAAGCGCTGTTAATTTGCATCGAGGAGGGGGAGGGAAAAAAACCCACCTAAGAAAAATGATTCCCTGTATTGCATGGATCGGGGAGGAAACAGCCATGCACGGGAGCCCAGCGGCGAACAATGCCGTTTTATGTAGGAGCAAATGATGTAAAATGTGCCTGGCTCAGATGGCTGCAGGTAGGAGCCGTAGGCGTGTGCTGCGCTGCCGTGGTGCTGCACCGACCCACCGGATAAGCCGTGCTCGCCTTGGTCTGTCCTGTACTCGTTCGAGACTCTCCGAGCTGCCCTTCGCTTGAGATGTGCTTTATGGAACACCTCCGGGAAAGAAGGGGGTGTGCCGCATGCCGGGAGAGTCGCTCTCCGTGAGAAAGATACCGACATGGTTAATTTCCCTGGGTTAAGCAGGATGTTTCAGTTTTCCTTTAAATAAAAATAATTGTCTTGTGTTTTTGGTGGATTTTCATGTAGGATTCTTTCTGAGACAGAGCTGTAGGTTTTCACTTGTAAGTGAGCATTTACATAGAGTCATGGAGTAGAATGGGATATATGCACACATATGTTGTAAGTCTTACTTGCTTAGGTCTCTAGCATCAATTATCATAGTTTGTCATGTCTCTGTGGTCATGTCAATAAATCATACTCCGTCCTTCCTCAAAAAATCATTTGCTGTCCAGCATTTGTGCTGCTTATTGTTCAGAAAACCTGTCCCTTTTGTTTTCAGAAGGGTTCATCCATGTGAGATTGAATCACATATTCTTGTGGTTCTGTTTCTTCCCACTTCCTCCACAAACCTTTGTTTTCTCTCCGTGAAAGAACCCGTTTCTTTTCACCTGTGCTGGTTTAGACTGGCAGGGATGTCTAGACTACAGATCTCGTAGCTGGCAGACCCAAGAAGAAGCTCAGCTGCAGAATTTATTTTCTATAGCTTCTTTTTCTCCCCTCCTGACTGGGTGGCGTAATCACAGCATCTCAGCCCTTGCCTGGGAAGAGAATGTGCTGAGAGGGCACGACATAGTGAAGTTGCCCCTGCGTTACGTCATAGAGCACCAAGGAGTGATTAATGAGCAGTGAAAGACTGGGCACTCTGCCTGAGCGTGCTGCAAGCTCTCTTCAGTTAGCGTAAAGGCAGTCCAGTTAAGTTTGTGGATGGTTGTTCATTTCTGCAGCTGATGTTCTGAAAGTGTGATACGTATAACGGAGCCCAAACTCACCCGTGTAGTGCCTAGGACTGGGAACCACCAAATGCCTCGCTGTTTCGTTTGCAAGGCACTGATGGTGCACTCAGCAGTGGGCAAGACCTCAGTCTTCACGTGGTAGCAGTTTCCTGGAGCTCAGGCATTTACAGGTGAGCTAAAGTAACACACTGAAAATAACCCCAGTGGCTTAGTGAGGCCATGGTAATGAAACACGCAGGTGAGCCCTGCACAGGGCTCTGGGAGGGGGGGTGATCTCAGCAGAGGAGCATGCTGCCGTAAATTCTATCTCTTCTCATCTTTTCTTATCTCATCAAGGGACGGGATTTGGCTAATAGAACTTTTCAGTTTGTTGCACCCATATTGCACATTTCCTGTGGGTGTTTGAGAGAAGCCAAAGAGCTGTCATCCTGAGAATTAAAAGTTGCTGCTCTTCTGTGGAGAGTTTTAGCACACTGGAGGGCAGGTCATTGTGCTTATAATGCAGTTTGTTACATAAAGCAGCATTTGCAGCCTTGATTTAGAGGTCTGATGTAATTGTTATGGTATGTTATATCATACCCACTTAGCTGTGTTCTTTAACATGTTTGGATAATAAAGAAGCAGTTGTAATTTAATGACCCCTGAGGTGCTGTGCCTAGGCAGGAGCGATCTGATCACAACAGTCCCTAAATTAATTGCTGCAGTCTGTGGGTTAAGAATTCCCTTGTTGCTAGATGTTGTTCCAGAAGCATACCTTTCCTTTCAGTCTATGTCATGCTCCTTTCTGTACAAGCTACCCTTTGCTAAACCATATACCCAAATTCACATTTGCTATGTGTGCTGACAGAGTGGGCTCTGGCCCCTCTAGCTCTGGCACTGTGCTCACTTAACAACTGTCTGTGGAAGTTGCTAGAAATATCTAACCACAGAAACAGGGGTGAGGCCCATTGCAGATTCTGCTGGGCTGTTTCAGCTTCACCTCCCAATGTGGCGTGTCATGCACATGTGTTGGAGACAGATTTGCTTTCTTAATGGGGTTGGAAGAAGAAGTCAGAAAAGAATTTAGGTTGTGAGGACTTCATGATGGAGGCTTTCTGAAAGTCACCTTCTGATTGCTAATGTCTCTACAAAGGCACAGGCTACTGACAGAGCTTGTAATGCATCTGCAGCATATGAAGGATCTGAAATCTGATCTGCCATGGTTGGACAAATGATAATCAGCTTAAGAAAGGAAAATAAAAACTCTACTGGTGCCTAAAGCCTGAGTTCCTTACAGATCTTTTGCCTACAGTGCAGGCAGTGGCTATGCTGAGAACTGATCTGGTAAAACTTCTGGCTCACAGTCAAAGAAAAAAAAAAATCCACCCCTTGGTTTTATTTGGGTTTCAGAAGAGGCATTTCTGGCTGCAGGTCGCTTGAAGCTGAACTGAAGCCTTATCTAGGAAGGGATTAGGGAGTGTTGCACTTAACAAGCACACAAATAATGGCCAGAAATTTGGACAGGTGTAATAGGGGTCCTAAGACTAGGTGACTTCCCGAGGTCCTTTCTAAACTGAGTTATCTGATGATGTAGATATTTTGGGTTTTGTGTTGTCTTTTAAGTCCACGTGTGCACTTGATGAAGAAATAAAAGTATGCATGTGCTGATATGCAGAATTGTTCCTTAAGACTCAAGGGTGCTTGTTTTGGTCCAGCTGTATTTATTCAGTTCTAACACATGCTTAATTCTGCTTGAAAGTCAGCTTTAAGCATGTTTAAAAGTTAAGCATGTTTTTACAGAAAAGGGAATGTTTTTTCTGAAAAGAGAAAGAGGATAAATTCATGGGCTCAGTGTTGTAAACCCCTTGATGATATTTAGAGATACCAGATACTTCCAGAGAAAGCATGGAAACGTGCAGTGTTCTCTGATATCATTACATGGCTTATCTCTTTCCAAACACACGTGCACATGCTAAGGCAGAGTATGGGTGGGTCTTGACATGTTTAGGGTTGGTGCTTTTTCTTCCACCCTTCTGCTTCATGTACAGGTGTGCTCATTAGGAACAGTTCTGTACTGCATCTCAGTTAATAAGTAAAAACAGCATGAGGCTTATTTCCATGGGGTGGAGCTGATTTAGAGGATTGGTGCTGGAAAACAGAGATTGTTTAGGCTGTCTGCCTCAGTAAAAGAAAAAGCTTTTATTTCATGGGAAGGTTTAATAACAGGTTATGCTAAACTGTAAAGGGTGTTTTGGGTGGATGTTCAATGTGACATTTGTCATTGCTTTCTAGGTATCAGAGGAAAGAACTGATGTATCCATGGGGTTAATTTGGATTGTTGTGGCCACATGGGTCACTGTACTAGCTGTTAAGAGGATTTGACGTCTTGATTGACCCATTTTACTTTAACACAAATTGTTTGCTGTTGTACTAAGGAGAAAAGATGAGTTAATCCTTATGGTTTTACACTCACTGCTGTTTTTCCCTACAGCAGTCTTGCAGATGAAACTGATCTTTGTTCTTTTGTCTTCACTGGGGAGGTGGCAGAAAGGGATAACAGACCTCAGCTTCAGAGTGTTAGTGTTTGTACTCAGTGTCCTTCATCTTTGTTAGGGTGCCAGTTTGAAAGGAACTATGGTGAAAAGGTGTGGCTTGGTTAATTCTCTTTGTTTTCTGCAATCTGTGAGACAGGTTAGTGCTGGTTGATGGGCTTGACCAGTGTTAAGATACGCTGTTTCTCTTTTAGCATTTTTAAACTACACGTTTTTCTAACTTTCTGTGATGTAATGAGACTATTTATTACACCACAGAAACAGTTTATTTATTTTAGCACATGGATGCTTCCAGATAAAATATATATGTGTTTCATCTAGTATAAGGGAGACAATGGCCTTATTACAAGCAGCAGTGTTAAGCGGTGAAAATCAGAATACTGTGATGAGTTCATTGAATCTATACCTGACTTGCACCATCTGGAAAGAGAGAATGCCATTTGCAGCTCTGTTTTCTGATTATTGAAAATCTGGGGTACTTTTTGCCATCAGGGAAATAATCAGTTTACAGCTGGCAATTCTTAAGTTATGGATTTGTAGGTAGAATTAAGATCCTCTCGCAAATTCTGCTCCTTCGTTTAGACTTGGCACTCATGGGTATGAGGAGATGAGGAATATTTCTTGTCTTGTGTCAAGCCCCCAGCAAGAAGTGGGAAGATTTATTTCTTTTAGAACTTCTAGTGGCTCTAAGACAGTTAGATTGCAGTAGCTTCCAGTGAGTTGAGTCTATGAAAAGTTACTTTTCTCTCTGTGAAACTTGTCATTTTACTCCCTGAGAGAGTTTTAAACTAAATTTCAGTAGCTGTTTGCAAAATTAACTGTATTTAATGTATATGCAACCTCCAGATAAACAACACAAAAGCCCCCAAACAAACCAAACCCAGTAGTCCAATCATGTCAGCTAACTTGGCACCATTTAATTATAGGACCTATTGATTCAATTAACCCTATGTTTTCACTTTGTTTTCTGGAGAGAATGATAGGGGCTGGTTTCTGGTTTAGAACTAGGAACTGTCGGTTCTATCTTTAGGAACATAGATTATCTACTAGAACAGCTGCTTGGCTATACAAAATCTGCCACTTTTCCTGAGGTTCTGATCTTGGATGAACAAAGCTAGGAAATGTCTCAATATGAAAACGTATTATGAAGGTTCTGAGCACAGTTTGGGATGTGCTTTTGAAAACTCCTGGCTTGGTCCAGATTTGATCCAGAGATGAGCAGTAGAAAATGCTGTAGACATTCAAAAGTGGCCTGTGTGCTTCACTGCTGGGCCACAATCCTGTATCTGCTGGCTGTGAGCAAAGATGGATTGGTCTCCTTCCCTATGTGTCTCAACCATGGTGTTGTCCAGGCAGTGCCTGGAGGAGCCTCAGCTGAGTTTGAGGTACAGCTAAGTTTCTCTCTTTTTGTTCTCCTCACTTTGTGTAGAAGGTATCTCAATAGCTTGTGCAGCAAGTGCAATTGCAAGGTGCCAGACATTAGGTGCAAGGACACCCTTTTCTCTGGGAAGGCTCAGAGTTTGAGAGGGACTGTGAGGAAAGCATTTTTTCTGTGTCTGCTGTGAAATGGCCTGTAAGTGTGTGCTCAAAACCCTTTGACTTTAAGGAGGGTTCAAGCGTGATTTGACTTCTGGCTAGCTGGAAATCTGGTCAGCTTGTTTTAGCTAACCAGATCTTCTCATGCCAAGTTACTCTGTTTAAATAGCTGGTCAGCTTGTTTTAGCTAACCAGATCTTCTCATGGCAAGTTACTCTGTTTTCCACAGCAGCCCCTCTGTGACCACCAGGTCTGAGCGATGGATCTCATCTCCTCATGAGGACTCATCCCCTCAAAGAGGACTTTGACCAGATCCAAGGTCATATGCTGTGCCAGAGCCTACTGCTAACACTTGCTAATGTTAACATGCTTTTACTGTCCCCTGGCTGATTGTTGGACAAAGAGACCCCGCAATCTTTTAATGCCCGGGGTCGATTCTTGCAGCTGATGTGTGATGTCTAAGGTATGCTGTGAGGTTCTTTTTTTCTGGTTGTTGGACCCCACACAGCTGGGAACCTACCCCCTGGGCCCTTTGGAGGAGGTTCCCTCTTGTGAGTTCTTTGCCAGGGATGAAAGACGAGCAAGACTCATTGATTCTTGGTCTTCAGGTTGTTGTTTATTCTTTTCTTATCTTGAAGTCGATATGCTGTCTGCATACCAGACTTGGCATACGAGAAATGAGGTACAAAATGGACCCCAAACACCCAAAAACAAGGCCTTTTAAAGCTCATCAGTCCAATTGCTTTCTAACATGTATCTTTTACTTTACTACCAATAACTTCTACTAATCTACACACATAACACCTATGTTGCTGCTTTCTCTAACCAATGACTTTTTGCCACCAATGCCACAGGAAATGGAGTGGAAGAAGAACAAGAAGGAGATGAGACAACACCCAAAATCCTCCATCTTGTCTCCCATTCACTCTCATACTAAAATCCTAAAACCTTAAATTCTTCACCCTGTGAAAGACTATTACTACTACTACATACCACTACCTAGTTCACACCTGTGTTCTCCAACTCATCCCAAAGCCTGAGTAATATTTTCCCTAAGACAGAGGTTAAAAGCAGTGTTCTGCTGAGAGTCAGGGCTTCCTAAAACACACAGAAAACATTCCCTGTGCCCTGTATTCCAACAGTGTGCCTAGGCATCCCTTCCTCTTCTGACCACGTGATATCGCTCAGACAGCAAAGCATCTCCTGTTGTTTGAAGCACTGTGACTGGGCCTTGATGACCAGCAGCTGTGTGTTCATGTGTAGGTTTCTGCTGACAGAGGACTCCTGCTGACATATCCCTGGCTCCTGGTGCCTGCTGCTCCTCTTGCAGGCTGTGTGTTACAGGGTGTGCCGGGCAGGCAGGCTGCCCTGCCTGTTTGCAGCAAGGCTCTAGTCATGCGCCTGGGCATTCGTCTGCTTCTCTTGAGCCTGCTGAAACTGATACTAGCTTTTATTTCCATCAGCAATTAGAAGATTGTTCAAGGAAGCTGAGAAAAAAAAAAAACCTCCAAGGGCTCAATAAGGAGACACACAGGGGTGGAGCTGGATGATTTGCAAAGGAGGAGAACAGACCTTGCTCAAGGGGTGGTCTGGGTGGTTGGTCATTCATATCCCATCCTTCTTGTCAATCTGTAGCTTGGGGTGGGAGGGTGTCAGAGATGAAGGCAGATGTGATGGCCCTAAGCTGCTTGGATACCTTATCCTCCTTCAGTGCTCCCTTGCTACCTGTATTACAAAATATGTAGTCCAGGGAGGTAGCCACAAGAATAGGAGGGATATTTCTGAAATAACAGTGTCAGCTCCTCTGGGTTTGTGTCAGAGTTCTTGATTTGCACTGTTAGGGCAGTGTTTGGGCCAAAGGTTGCTCACAGCATGCTTTGAACATACCTGGAGTCAGTGTCTGTGTTGCCGGAGTCCAGATCAGACCTAGATATTTAGGGTTGTGGCTAAGTGTGTCTGGAAGGATGTGCCCATCCTCTGTCTTTTGCAACATGATTGATTTGATGTCCTATGAAGAAAATCTCCTCCAGGAAAATGATAAAGAAACATGTAAATCAGGCAGAAGGAAGCTGTGTATTTCTTTTGTTTTAGGGAGATAAAATTTGTATATTTCTTGAAGTAGTAAAGGGAAAGTTGGCAAATTTGTGAGAGAATTGTCTTGGTTTGAAAGACACGTGTCTGCCAAGGAAGGCTGGAACCTCCCTTGGAATAGAAGGTGTGGCCCCCCCTTCCCTCCAAATTATTATAACTTCGAAGTTAAGGGGCTTTCAGGCAAAGATATGGGAAAAGGAATCTCACCATGTCTTTGCCTTTCCCAAGAGAAAAAACCCCCAGCTAAGAGTAGCCAGCTGCAGCCTTTCCCCCACCTTGGCCGCTTCTTTTGCCTCTTAAGTGCCAATCATTATCATCTTAGGCAACAAATAGGACAAAAGTCCCTGAGAGAAAGAAAAAGAAAAAATCCTAACCTCCAACAAGAGTAATTAAAAAAAAAAAAAGAAAAGCAAACAAACCCGTGTGTGTGTGTGTGTGTGGAATGCTTAATAACCTGATTCATTCCGAAGAGCAAAGGATAGAGTGTGGTAAATAAGCTTTCATTCCATGTTGTTCTGCAAAGTTAAGCTTTTCAGGCTGTAGAGAGCTGGTTGTGCTTCTGAATAAAACTTAGAAGAATATTGAATCTAAGCATTTCTTATTACCCAGTGCTGTCTGTTACAGCATATAATAAATTTATGTTTAAACTTTTAATAAAAGGCATTTTGTATTGTTGCAAATTAATATATTTATAGTTTTATACTCCACAGTTTGCCAGCAATAGCAGAAGTGATTTATAGATAATACTTATAGTCTTTATTTAATTTTTAATGGTGTGCTACTAGTGTTGCTTAAAACATTAGCAGTTGAATGCAGTATTAAAGATTCTTCTAAATGTACCTTTCAATACAAATGGTTGAGAACATTTTGTGTGGAATGCATTTGGGAAAAAAATGTTCAACTGTATGCACTTAGAATGACCTGTAGTACTCTTCTGTGAGCAAAAAATTCTGAATTCCCTTAAGCTTTTTTTTCCTTCGCTTGTTTTGATCCACTGTATGCTTGCAGCATCACTCTTAGCAATAAATGGAATTAATAATTTGTTGCAAAGCTTTAGTTGATAATTACAGGCGCTTGGAAATTAGAAACACATTTCTCATTTTACCATATTGATGATATTGATAATTCAGATGCTGAAATGTGTGTTTATTTAGATGGGAATGCTGCTATCAGGATGCCAGCACTGGCCTGCATCATTACCTGTAATTACCAGCAGGCACATTCAGTTACCATAGGCACAGTCAATCAGGCCTTTCCTACCAGCCACCCCTGCAGACCATGAGTCTGTTCAGAGACTGACCTTTGGGTGGGTGCTGACTTGCCAAAGTGCTGCCAGTGTTGCTTGATGTGCACTGAGCAGCTATAATTATGGGCACTTCTGTCCTTTGATTCATCTGGACTAAGTAGTTTTTGAACCCTGTATTGTAACCTCAGGCTTTGTGACACTTATAGTAAGTAAGTAGTATCTGCTGAAACAATGCCTTATTCAATGCTTTGAAATCTTTTTATGGACTTGATTCTACTTTCTGTTTTTTAGCACAAATGGATTTGTACACTGGTATTTATGAGAGAGTAGTCCTTGACTGTAATTAATTTATTTTTTAAAAGATGCTGACAATGACAATATTTAATTGGTGGAAAGTGTGTACCTTTCTGAGCCAGCAGATAAAAATGCTACTGGCTGTTTTAAGGCAGATACTCTTTTTTTTGGGTGGTGTCATGAATTTTCTGTTTTATTCCAGTGATGGGAACAGAGCAACTTGGTGAATGTGCAAGCTGTACTTAAAGTGACTTGTTTACTCTTTAAATTAAGTATTTTAGGACTGAATTCTTTTACCACCTATTACAAGCAGGAGAAGGGAATAAATACTTGGAAAAAAATATCGGGCAAAACGAATGTATTCCATACTTCAGGACATGAAGCCATGTTTACTACCAGGATCAGAAAAACTTCCTTACAGACACTGTATTGCAGGTTTTGCATTATGGGGCATTACTCTGAAATACCTCTGTGATTGGCACCAGGTGATTTGCCCTTACTGCTCTGCCAAACTCATGTGAATTTAAGTACTGAAGTTTCAGTTACTTGGAAGATTTGAGTCATTTTTGTTCCTTATTTGTTTTATATACTGATAGAACTTGTAATTTTTTTTTCCGAAGAGGACGGGATTTTCTTCTGCATTTTAAGCTATTGCAAGATCGGTCTCAATGATGCTGCTTATTCCAGTGTGCAGTGGAATAAGTGATTTGTCTGTATCCTGGGATGGGGAGAGAATTAATATTTTACCTGTACTGTGTGTTTGTGTTTTCTGTAGCAGTGTTTTGGTGCCTTTTTCTTGCTCGCCTAAGGGAGTGGGAAGGTAAGTGAAAAGTGAGCTTTCCTCCAGTGAGAAAGTGATCTGTGGGCACATTAAAAAGGCAGGAAAAAAGAGATCAGAGAAATGTGCTATATTTTCACTTGAAAAACTAGCTATGGAGACTTGTTTCAGCTATTGGAGGTAGGTTCAGAGCTGACAGGTCAGTAGGAATAGAATTTGCCTGTTCCAGCAGCTGTTGAACAACAGATAAAAAAGAAGTGGCTATCTCCTTATATTCACCTCTTTCGTCCATCCAAGCACGACATAATTTTCTTTAGGATTCTGTTCCTTTCATGCCTTTGCAGTTGGAAAATCTGGTGGATTTATCTGCCCTACTGCTCTTACCTGCAGGCAAAGGTTGATCTAGATTGAAGTGTAATCCTCCAGATTAATGAATAAGCCCTGCCCCATGTCTGTGTCACTAAGCAGATGAGTAGCTCTTTGAAGAATGTTTTGAAGCTTGTGAAAATAATTTCTAGCAGAAACTTACATTTTAAAAGATATTAAAATATACAGATATTGAAATGAACAAGCAAGTAAGTGTGCCTCAAGAATAAAGGTACTATATCTCTAGTCGCTTGTTAATACTTCCCTTTCTGTGATGGATTTGCCTCATAGCTGAACTTGAAAATCCTTCACAACTGACACTGGTGCTGGGCAATTTCCCCTTCCAATGTAGGTCTGTCTGCATTTATCTCTTTCAGTTTTTTTACCTTCCAGTTTAATCACTCATTTTATATTGAAACATAGCTCTGGGCAGAGCTCCACATAACTACAAAACCTGATGTATAGATGAAACCGTGGAAAAAGAACATGTGATATTATTCTGCTGGATTTTGTTTGAAATGAGGTGTTGCTTGTTTTCTGAGGAGCTTGCGATCGTGGGCAAGACAACAGTGGGATGAAGAGTGCATATGAGCTTGGTGAGGCTCTGGGATAGTAGTGAGCGCCACTGGTGTGTCCATCACAGGTACACTGTTGGTTTTGGTTTTAGGTTGTCCTCTTTGCTTAGGTCTTGATCCACAGTAAACCAGAGAAGCTCTTCTTGGCTTGGAAATGATTCATGTCGCAATTTTCTGCGTTTTTTTGTCTCTGTATCCACCAGTAAATCGATGAAGGCCTGTCATATCCCCATGGGCAGTGAAGGCCTAGGGTGCCTACAGGCTGCCAAGACCAGCAAAGCAGAATCCTGGCTGCTGGGCAGAGTAGGCATTCTTGTCCTGTGTGTCTCTGAGCAGCAGCAGTTTCCATTTCACAACCTGCTAATTCCCAAGCACAGCGGGAGTATCCTGACTCTGTAGAGTTCCCTGGCATAGACTGCTTTTCCATACACTGGAAGGAGTCTCAAGGGCTTTTGTCTTTGCTGTAAAAATGAGTTTTCCCTGTCATGTTTGAGAAATACTGACGCAATTTTTCTATTCATGCCCACCGACCCTGTTTTTCTCGTACATAACCTGTCTGAAATATTCCTAAGAACTGACTAGTGCAGGTATACAAGTAAATGTTTTCTGGCTTTGTCCTGTGTAGAAGAGAGATAGGATGGAACCGAGCTACAGGCTGTGAGATGCGCCTGCCGAGCACCATGGCAGCACAGAGAAGCTTGTCTCCACCTGACCTTGAGGGGAGGAGATGTGATGTGACAGATGCTCTGCGGACAGGAGCCTGCTGGATAAGTGCTGTTGAGTCTGTGCAATTAGTTGTCACAAATGGCAGCCAAACAGGGACTTAAATAGGCAACTGGTGGCTGCACCAGTGATGATGCTCAGCTGAACTTTACAGGGGCCTGAAATGAAGCCCGGGGGGCTGGAATGAAGCCTGGGGGGCTGAAATGAAGCCCAAGAGATGAAGTGAAGCCCAGGGGCTAAAATGAAGCCTAGGGGCTGAAATGAAGCCCATGGTGTCTGCGGGACAGAGGGTAAGCAGCTGAGAACTATGGGGAGTGATGTATTCCAGGAACAAAAGGACGTCCCAGAGATGATGCAACTGATTTTGGAAAAGTGCATCAGGAAAGTTGAATCTACAGATTTGAAAAGACTCTTGTTATGGGCTAAAGACTGTGAACTGACTCTAAATAGCACCAATGTTTTTGACCTTAGACATGGGACACTTCAGGGGATGCTTTGTGGTACCAAGTTATGTGGGGTGGCAGAGCGCTGGCAGAGCTTTTGTGTCCATGGCAGACAGTATTTGAGGTGCTCATGGCACATGTGGCACCCAGAGACCGGAAAAAGAAGGATGCTTGTGTTGCCTCGATAGTCACACCCGCTCTTCTGCACTGCCATCGAGTGGAACACAAGGTTTGAATCATAAGCTTGTCAGGGCTGTGGAAGGAGAACCAGAGGATGGCCCCTGGGGGGCAGCCTGATCTTTTGCACCCCAATCCGCATGACCGATGGGCAGTGGTGAGAAAACAAGCTGCCACAGAGGGGGATGTGGATTTATTGCATCCTTTAATGGTCGTTTACCAGCCCAATCCACCACCTAGATGGAAAGGCTTGCCTTATGGTATCATAAAAGAGCTCGCGCCGTGCCACGCGGGATCAGCGAGAGCGGTGCAGCGGCACGTGGCGGGAGCCAGGGCAGTCCTTCCCGGGAGTGCATTCCCTCTCTGCCTGCCCTGTGAGAGGGGAGAGGCAGGTGGAGAGGGGAGAGGGGCTCACCTCTGCAGCGGCAGTGGCGAGCACGTGGCATAGCCAGGAGACGGTGAGCGCTGGTCCAGCGCGGCTCTCTGCATGTGGGAAGTGAGGAGGTGAGCAAGAGGGCCTGGCCGCATCCCTGCTCCCCGCACATGGCAGGATTTACCCAGGGAAGGGGAGAAGCATGACCAAGATGAACTGTGTCCTGCTGACTGCCTGCACTGTTCTGACTGCTTTTTGTGATGGGTGCTCCTGTAAAATCCTGATTTGAAAGTTGTCCTTTCAAGCTGAAATTACACAAAACCATTATCTCTTTTCCATATTGCTTATTTTCAGTTCCTGTCCATAGGCAGAAACATTCCCTTGTAATTTTGTTTCCCAAGGTTCTGTCTGTTAAATCACTATCTCCATTCATGGGAAGGATGGTTGCCAGTTATTGGGTGTTTTGATCTGTCTTCCTGCTCATGGGGAAGATCAGCTCTTGTGAAGTCATGTTATCTTGTGGAGAACCTGGGCAAACTCCAGTGAGTGATGTGAAGGAGATAAATTATAAAATGCTAAGGAGTTGAAATGGCACATGTACTTTACTTCCCCACCCTAGCTTTTGGGTTTTGTTGAAAACAGTGACTTGTAAACTTAACACTTCAAGCTCTAGAGATCTGGCAAACCGATGTTACACATTTTCCTGAATTTGGTAGGCCGAAATATGTTCATATTATGATTGATACTTTTTCCACATGTATTTTTGTTTCCACCCATACAGGTGAATGTGTGAAAGACGTTCAGCATCATTTTTTGTCTGCTTTTGCAGCCCTTGGAGTACCTGTCTTCATAAAGGCTGATAATGGGCCAGCCCATACATCCAAACGGATGAATTTTTTTCATTTGTGGGGGATGCACTGTGTCACAGGTATTCCACATTCCCCTACGGGTCAAGCGATTGTTGAACGGGCCCATAGGACTCTCAAGTCCATGTTGTTAAAACAAAAAAGGAGGAGTGTAGGGATGGGATATACCCCCCACAAAAGACTGCAAAAAGCCTTACATGTCCTTAATTTTTTGAATTGTGTTCAGAATTATCTAGCCCCCATCCAACACCATTATAGTGAATCACAGGCTCACTTAGAAAAACCTCAAGTACTTATTAAGAACCTTGAAAGTGGGAAATGGGAAGGACCCTTTCCATTGATAACCTGGGGGTGAGGATGCGCTTGTGTTTCCACAGATTCCAGTCCATGATGGGTACCTGCAAGAGTGGCTTTCCTGTTGAGTAGTCTGGGCTGTGGTCTCTTGGCAGCCAGGGCTTGTCCCAGCTGGTTCTGTGGGAGTCTTGTGCCTGTTTGCTTCTGTGATGCCTGGTTCTTGCCTGATGCTGTGGGAAGCTGGCTCAGGAAGTTGAGCTGGGGCAATGCTAGCGGTGTACAAAAATTACTTACTTTTTACCAGTCCAGCCATATAAGTTGTTCCAGAGTACTAGTGAAGGGGAGGGGTAGGAATGTGTGTCTGGAAGCTGGAAGGCTTTTGCATGTCTTAAAGACAGGGATTTTAAGGAAGTTAAATGCCCCATTTTGAAAATAAAGTTCACAACATCTAGACACACTGATAGGTTGCGTTGCTCCCTGAAAGAAATCAAATTTCTCTGGTTGTCAATCTTGCTTAGTACATTTTAAATCACCTGTTTTCTGTATAAATGGTACTATTATAAAAACTGCTCTTGCCTTGGAATTTAATATTTTTTTGTGAAAGACACAAAGCATAGAAAATGTTTCACTTCCTATTAACAGTCAGAAATAGTCCTGGCACAGTCTTTTAGTGATAGTCACAGGAAGATATGTGTGGTAATAAACAGCCCTTCTAGGCTTTCTGCTGTGGGCTCTGAACTTTGCTGTCCTGCAGCTGACTTGCTTGCAATAAAGCTCTTGTCTGTGTCTTTAATGAAGGACTTTCCTGAGGTAGAAATTGCCTTCCTTGGAATTAGGGGAGGAGGAGTGATGTGTATTGTGAAGAAAAGCTAAGCCAGGAAACACCTGGCAACCAGATGGCCCCTAGCATGCTGCATTGTACCCACACCTTCATTAAGGATTACTTTAGCTGTCTCTGGGTAATAGATTTAGAGGTTTGGGGTCACAAAGAATTAGAAAATTGTAGCCACTTGCAGTTAAACATGAGTTATTTTTAGAGGACAAAGAACTGAGCTGAAAGCTGAATTAGAGCTACTTGAAATGTTAGGGCTCAAATACTAGAGTGGTATTTTCTAGGTGACTGACAAAGTAGCTCATGCACTTCAGTTAGAGGCACAAAGCCACCCAGGGTGGTGACAGGTGGGCTAGAGATGGCAGAGCTGTGAGCAGTGGCAGTAATGTGCAAGTGACATTATTCTACTTCTTGAGGGCAGCTGGTGTTAGGTACTTCCCTCTAAATATTAATGTGTGCAACAGATAAAGGTCATTTAGACTGTTACTAGAACAGAACTGTGCAGTTTGCACTCTGATTTGTATAAGCCTGGTTCAGTGTCTTACACTTATCTTTTACATACATTTAGTTTTGTTTCGTGTTTCACATAAAAGTGCCTGTAGTCCAAAAAGGGCAGGCTCAAGGTTTTAAACTTCTCAGGTGAATTTTAAGAACATTAGTAGGGAAATAGACATATGGGCAGAACAGTACACAACAACATTTTTTGTGTTGTTGACCACTTGGCAGCAGTTGGTGGCTTGTGGGGGTCAGGAATTCAGGCTGACCCTGTGTTGTTGCCCAGAAGTGAGCTAGAAGAAACTGCTGTCCCTCCTACATCCTCAATACTCACCTATTTACTCCAGGTGGTAAAAAGAGGCACGGCAGTACTGAGGTGCGTGGGTATGTTCTGGCTGTCTCACAGGTGCACTGGGAGATGCCTTTTCTTGAGGGAGCTGCTCTGTGGACACGTGGCTCAGATCTCCCAGCTCTTGCTGAATCCAGGACTGATTGGTACTGCCTTGTAGCTCACCTGCTCATTGCCCTGCCTTGAAGGCTCGCTGGCTACCTTGGGAGAATAACACATGCCAAAGAAACTTTGCTAGTCCAAGGGCCATGTAAATGCGGGTTGCCTTCCTTACAAACACCTCTTCAAGAAGCTTGAATAGGTTGTTTGTTACTTTCATTCTCATGATGTTGGTGCAATAACAAGAGCATTGCTGGCTTTTTATCCTGTATATTCTTTTGAGTAGCTTCTTTGCAGAGAGTGTATCTCTTTGTCAGTTTAATGTTGAAATGTTTGTAAGCATAACTTGGAAACACTTACAATTGGAACACCAATTTAATTACTTGTTAGCATTGATATCAAAGCTTATTGCAAATTTAATGCAGTGAGCCTAAAAGCCTTGTTTTATGTATTGCTTCAGTTTTTAAGTCTACATCCTGTGGGGTTGGTTCTACAGCTGAGATCCTTGTTAAAGACAATCTTAACTTCCATTATGCAACTGAAGTGTTTGTATTTTATTAAAAACAAGCCAGTGGTACTCTACCACATGATACGGGGCAGCCACATAGATATGGAACAACTGTCTTGAAAGGGTGGATCAAGTTGATCAGTAAGTTTTTTCATTTTCTTGTCTCTCTGAATCTGACAGGCTATATGGTATTAATTTTACCCTTAGGAGAGGAAAAATAAACTTTTGCAGTTCTTGAAAGCTACTGCCCCAGGTTAGGCAGTCCTTACACTAAAAGTTTGCTACCCAGAGAGGCAAAAATATTCTTTTGCTGTGTGTTGATGGTGTCTTCACCCAGCAAAAACCCCACAGCAACAGCTTGGAAAGAAAAGCAGGGGGAGTGTGCCTGAAGGATTTACTGTGCTGCTCTTAGTTTTCCCTTGAGAAGAGCCCATCTGTCTTGAAGTTGAAATTAAAATGTAAATCCTAAATTAGGCATAATTAGGGTACTTCCTTTAGACAATGTCTGATGTAGGCAGCTTTAGTTTTGGGAGTATGTGGGTTTTTTCAGTGTTTGAGCAGTGAATGAGGAAGGAGATGATTAGCAGTTAGCATATTGTGTTGGTGCTGTCCAAAGTGGGGGCAAAAAACAGAACACAAGTTCTTTTTCCCCAGGAGTCCTGCTGCTAACAATGTGTAAATGTCATGAAGACCCGTACTTCTAAATGCACAGAATTACTGCTCCAGTAATGGTATTAAATGCTCCATTGGTATTAAAATGAGCAGCAGGTTGTGATATGGGTCTTTCTGTATTTTGTGTGGCATTTTACAGAGTTGGAATGGAAAAGTCCTGGGATGTCTTGTCTTGGTGGGGGCTACCATGGGCCTGCCAAAGTGCTGAAGACCTCTGTGAATTGGGTTGAAAGTGGCTTGCCTTAGCTAGAAATCTTTACTTTGTCTCTGCTGGGCTTGGGTTAGTCCTTGAAAGAAGCAGATTTTGCAGAAACATTTGAAGTAGTAACACAGGCACAATAACCTCATTTTTGTCAGGGAGCTGGAGTTAGTTCTAACACTGTGTGGAGCTTGCTGGAGGCCTGAGCATGTATGAAGCAGTAGAGAGAGTTTTGGTTGGAATGGGCCTGGGGAAGCAGGCTGGGACCCATTCCCAGCTGGAAGCTGAGTGACTGTGGTGTTTGTTATTCTTTGGTGCTGGGGTTTCGGCACCTGCTTTCACGCTAAATCAGCTGTTGAGAATGTTATGAAGGTCTGCAAATGTCCCTGCAAAGGTGCTTAGGGCTCTCTGCTTGTGTCTGACAACTTTAGGCTTTTTTCTCTTTCTCTTTTTCTCTTTTTCTTTTTCTTTTTCTTTTTCTTTTTCTTTTTCTTTTTCTTTTTCTTTTTCTTTTTCTCTCTTCTTCCCCAGAACACTTGTGGCGTAGTATAGGGCATGGTAATGACAAAATAGTTTCAAGACTTCAAACTTAAAACCAATTAATAGTAGTAATTATTGTTTACAACGTTACTTTTGCTAGGGAATGTCATGAAGTACTTGCTGAGGTGTGTCATACAGACATTCATGGTCTTGAGTTTTATGGCTAAGGCCAACATAATTTTTCAGTCTAGAAAAAGCCCTCTTTCAGCCTGGCTTTCAAATAGTGTTATGAAGTGGTCTTCTGTGTGATTTAATCATGGTCCTGTACATTGATGTTTACTTTGATGGCTCAGAGACATAAATAATATTATAGCAGTGCTTTAAAATAGTGTTTTTTCACATTGTCTAGCTTAATATGTTAACTAGGGAGGTAGAAAGCAAAGCAGATATTTGTTCTACTTTTTCCATACTGAGAAAGTTGTTATTCAGTTTTGGTTTTGCCATGTAGATTTTTTTATGGTGACAACTGGTGAAATCATGCTGTTAGTCAGATGGAAAAGTGCATCTCTATAAAATGTCATTTGAGATACTGGAAAATGCCTAGCTGGGCTAATGCTGTCCCTTTTTCTAAGCAAATAGCTTAAATACTTCCTGCAGTTTCCTGGAGCCATATAACGGTCTACTTTAAGTCCTGTATTTGTGAATCTTGAGCTATGACTCAGGGATTTAAGTTTTTTTTCCATTTAGGGAAGAGACTAAAATAAAGATGATTTTCTACAAGTGCCCAATCCTGAATCTGGCAATTTTGTAGAGAATTACTACATTTCTGTGAAACTTTTAAACCAATTCAGTCCTTTACTAGAATTATTCCTGCTTCATAATGCCATCTGTTGCTTAGAAAAAGTCTTCAGGAAGTCCTTTTTTCCCCCCAAAGTGCTAAGGATATTAAAATTTTCTTACAGAACTGATTTGCATTTGATACACATGTCTGTATGTGCACATATATGACTCCACTGAGCTGAATGGAACTCAATATACAAATACTACTGGAGTCTAATACTTGGATTGTGTTAAACAGAAACAGTGTCAACAGTAGGGATGTGACTGCCAATACACGAGAGCTGTCTCCTGGACAGTTTACAAGTGAAATATGTTTTACCTGCAATCAAGGCTACATCATTCAGTTTTACACTGATGTACATGAATCACTAAACCCTTCTGCATACTACATTCACATGCCAGGAAAATAGCTCCTGCACATACAGAGAAACTATAAATAAGAAGCTTTTCCTATGACAGCAATGACTTACACAGTAAGAATAATGTAGTGCTGTATCAAGAAATGTAAAGAATGATAGAATAACCTGTACATGTCTTTTGAAATATGAACATTCATATTATAACAATCTTTATGGTCAATTGACAAAAAAAAAACCTATTAAATAATCTTACTAGATTCCTGTTTCACCCCACTTGCCATGCTGAGATGATTTCTACAGTGTATATTGATCAGTATGCCCCTTAGTCCTTTTCCCTCCGTTGCTTGGTTGTGTGAATCATAACTGTGAGAACCTTAGATGGAATAAATAGGTTTTGTTTCTTGTTCTGTAAAGGGGAAGGTTCTGTGTTCTGCTTCCTGTTGCAGGAGAGGCTGATGTCAGCTCTGGTGGTGAGGCTCGGGTTCTTGATTGCCAGCTTTACTCTAGTAAAGGAAGGGAGCTGTCATGCAGGACTTTACCTGGGGCTGTCAGACTGGGTCTGCTATTTCCCTGTGAATTCAACAGGAGAGCAGGAATACAGGGTAGAAAAGTGATGATGTGTGATCTAGAGCCTGTTTGATTCATCTAAAAGAAATATGTATTATTAATTATCATCTTCCATTGAAATAGCTTCTGAAGGCAGATTAAATATTATGGGGAGCTGTTGTCTTCTACTGAGACATTCTTTACCTAGAATCCTCAGAAGAATTAAAGTCTGCTTTATATTCAGTTGGTAAAGTTAGTACAGCATCCATTTTATAACAAGCCTATTGCTTTCATTTATTCTCTGTAAAGCTTGTGGGAGGGACAGTAGTAACTTGGATGAGATTGTTAGTGATTTTTCCATATTTTTCTAGACTGTCCTACAAGTGAGCAGCATAGAAACCTTGCTAAAAATTATGGCATAATTACTGATGTATTTGGATTTATGAAGGGATTCCTTGCAGAGCAAGGACAACATAACAACAAAATCAATGGCCTGCCATTGATTTAGATCTCTTTTAAAAAAAAAAAAAAGATTTAGATCTTTTTTTAAAGTGAAAAAGTGCAGATCTTCAGTGTCACTTGTACATTATCACATGTAACTTGTATGGTGACTTTTGGGAAGGATGAGGGAGACTTCCTACCTGTTTAGACCATGAACATAAACTGGCAAATTAATCTAAAAACACAGGTATGTGAATATGCATGCAGGTGAGCATTCAGGTGGGTTTTGTTCTGTACTCATTGAAGCAGCAGAGAGACAGAGATTAGTTTGTGCTGGGTCTGAAACTGCAAAGGTAAATGACATTTCTGTTCGCTCTTTCTTTATGTGGTATTCTCTTGACTTGATAGTTCAACAGTTAAGCCTGGACTGGCATCTCTGGAAATCTTCTTATGAGAGTTATTTTGCAGTAAAACAACTAGCATGCTTTATAAATCTTGATGTGTCAATGGAAGGTCACCTGCTCAAACACCACCAAGCAGGATTTACTGTTTAGGTGTAAGTGAAATCTGTGCCTGCATTACTAATTGTTGGACATTAGATAATTTTAAGTTACTGTATCAAAGTTTCATTTTGGCATTTTCCAGTCAAAGAAAAAATCTGGTATTGGGTGTTTTTTTCCAGTTGTGATTGAGGCCCTTCTCCTTTAGCAAAAACCAGGTATCTTGTGGCATCAATGCCAGCCTGTTCATTAGGGATAATGAGGCATCTGTGCTTGTAGACTGTTGCAGGATTAGCAAGAGTCTAAAGTGTGGTTATTCCCTTTCCTGCTCGTTGAACAGTGCACACCCTGCTGTGGCACTGTCCTCTGAGCTGTCAAGCCTTTGGGGCAAAACTCTTCCTTTGCTCAGAACAGCCTGCGTTAGGAGGAAATCTGTGGGTACAAATTTCAAAATTGTAGGTGTGTTATAAAAAAACCCCAGGTTTCAGTTGACTCTGAAACTGGCTTCTAAATATGCAGGGAGAACTATGTTGATGCCAAGGGATCTAGAGAGGAAAAGCATGCCTGAACTGAGCATTTTGCCCGTGTTCTGTGGTCCTGGACTCCCGTGTTAGGTTGGAGGTAGGTGGTTGTGTGTGTCTCTTTGTCCTTCTGGTTGGACTGACAGTTGCCAGTGAATGCTTATAGAAAAGGCAGCCACCTCCTCTGCCCAGCCTCCAAAATAGTGTGGGCAGGCAGGGGACTGCTGCCTTTTAGAGGAAGCAGCACTTCATGGCCCCACTGTCCTCTGTTGCAGGCACAGAGTTTGTGGTAATTGAGACCTGGGCTGTGGCCAAGCCTCATCGCCAATGAGCTACAGCTGTGTAAGACAGGTGATTAGTATTGACGGTAATTAGATGTGGAGTGCTGAGGTGCACTGGCCAATCACAAAAGGGTAGAGAGGACACACAGGTGGAATGCATGTAAAATCAAGAGTTTAAATTGTTGTACTGAGGAACAACAAAGAGTAGAAGCAGATGCTTGCAGCCTTCTGAAGTGTTAGATGTTACGCTGCTCTATAAGAACAGGTGCCTGAAGCCTTCTTTGCTGTTGGTCGTGGCTCCACTGTCACTCTGGTATAGTCCTCTAAGGGTGTCTGGGTGATTTTGTTATTTCCTTCATGGTTTTAATCTCAAGAGTATAATTTTGGTGCAGGTTCTTAAAGCCCTAACACTCTTCCCAGATGCACTGGTGATCACACCATGTGCTGTCCAGGTACCTGTACAGAGTTCCTGATTCATAAATGTTCATTAGTTCCTATCATGGACATTAATCCCATAAGCCAGCTCCAATCAGCAGCTGACTTGGGGCCAGATTTAGGGCAGGAACCAAGTCTATCTTGGAGTGCAGGGCACATAGAGGAGAAAAGGGCAGGTCTTAACTCAGCGTGTAATTGGATTGTTTTGGTTTTCTTGAGGCCTTGAAGCAATGCAGTGCAGGTTTTTTGAAGCTGACATAACAAAATACTGGGATGGGATATGCTGCCAAGTTCATGTGGGTGGGGAAAACAAGGAGGTGTTAACTGATTTTTACAAACACTTGTGTTCTCAAGAAAGAAAGAAAAAAACGAACAGACTTTCCCAGTGGTTCTCTGAGAATGTAAATGCTGCAAGTATTTTGGTTAACAGCAGAAATGGCATTTCCTGTGCTGTCTTTATTGCTCAATTGCTTTGTCCTAGTTACATAAGTTGTATGTTATCAACTGGAGCAGATGCATAGAAAACCAGGTGGAGAACTCTAGAGTCATTCATCACTTTCTCACAATTTCCAGCTGAATTACTCATACTCTCAGTTGCTGTGAAAAGAGAGTTTGGGTATTCTGCATCAAAGCATTGAAGTTGCATCCTTTTGCCTGTAAACTAAATAATTTTTGCCTTATATTTGATGAAATATAGGTGAAAAACTTGAAAATTAGCACAAACATCCATCGTTTTCCACAGAGACAAATCTCAAAATATTTTTGCAATTATGTGACTGTTTTTCATCCTTGATAAAACCTTATTTCTTGTAATGGTTGGGGACAAATTAATTGTCACACTTATGTTTACACATTATGTGAGAGGGATGCTTGTCACCAGCCTACATAAACCATTTGCTTTACAACAGTATATTGATCAGCCTAATATAATGTTTTATTTGTGACTCTAAAGAAATTTTTGTCAAGAGATTATGTCTATAGATGATTAATTATGACAGATGTGTAAATAGCGTTCAGGTAATTTTGAGTTGTTTAGAAGAGGACAGTGACGTTAAAAATATTTGGCACTGCACACAGTGTGGCCTGGAAGTGGAGACTCTCTAGTGGCTGTTCAATTTGATTCATAAGAGAGGAGGCTTAGAACTGCCTGGACTCACAACACTGTTTGCTCTCCATTCTGGTCCTCCTGCTGGGCTGATAGAAGATGGCCCTCTAAAGATGCTGTGTGGTTTTTATTAATCTTATTATTGAGTGCACTCTGCATTAAAAGAGTGCTTTGCTGTTCAGAGCTCTGAGATGCTGCAGAGCTGGGGCAACATTACTTGAAGCAGTAATTTTAGTTCCAGGCAACCAAAGGAAGGAGTTGTTGGAAGAAAACAAACTAAAAAATCTAGCCCCAAATGGAGCAGAGGACACAATGTTTAGAATAGCGGAAATGTGGGAATGTGTGAGAGCTGATCTCTGTTTGTGAAAGCAGGGATTTAAATTGTGTAGGGACTTTTAGCGAATTGGAATGTGAATGGAGGAACATGCTTGGTTTGGCCTCTTTTTGCAAGCCCGACCTGAAGCTGTTAGCTGTGGAGTGTGGATCCCAGCAGCAAAACCAGCCTGTTGTACTAATCACCGGATCAGGTAGTGGGACTGCTAGGTCTTGTTTGCTTAAATTGGTCTACTAGAGCCTTTCAATCAGTGGCACTAGTGTGAATAATATACTCAAGATTTGTCCTGGTATCTTCATTGTAGGCCATAGGTCTTACAATGTAAGTTATTAAATTACTGTAGATGAAACACCAGAGAGATTGGTCCTTGAGTCCCTTGAGGAATTGCAAATGAGCTCCTCACAATTTACTTAATCAGAGCATGTATTTATTTTTTCAGAAAACCTTCTCTGGTGACAAAAGTTCATGGAGCGGCTAATTGGAACAGAGGTACAGCTGGGACTCTCAACTTCCTTCCCAGAGTAGCAAGCTCCTTTTGTGCATTTCTGTGCCAGCTCTCTATGATGTCCTGATATGTAAAGACTTTATACTGAACCTCTGTCAGGGGCAGATGGGCCCAAAATTCCTCAGCACTCACTGTGCTATGAGGAAAACTACTGTGCTGACACGATGCCTCATAGATAACCTGGCTTGCTCCCAGTTTCCAACATGCTTTGTTCTTCTCACTATAAATAATGCTGCAGGAGATATTTTTGTTACTGTTACTTGTCTTTCAAAACAAAAATTTCATCGTAAGGTGGTACGTCTCCAAGTTCATTGGATCTGTGGTGTCAACTCAGTTTGTGCAGTTTAGATTGTAGGACAGCTTTAGAGCATGAGATCTTTCCTGCTAGTCTGAAAAATCTAGATCCTCAAAGAAAATGAGTACAAATGTTTGGCTCTTCCGTGAAGTGATCTGTTGTCTTCCATGTGCTTGCAGGTGTGGATGTAGGGGCCAAAACCTATAAGGCTGATATTTTCTAAAGGATCTGAGTGAAATGTAGTGGGAATTAGGATGCACACAAATCCTGAATTTCTTTGTACACAGGCCCAATAAATCATGTGCAGCCCATGAGGGCTGGCTGCTGACGATGTAATCCAATCCCATGTTCCCTCATATGTAATCCAAGTTAAATATTTTCCTTCTGAGCAGCTCAGTGTCTGGGTGGGTGAGTTCCATGGTCTGCATGGAGCTGTGGGAGGTGGACATTCAGGCTGCCCAGGTGCCACCTGGCTGAGGAACCCGTTGTCCTCCTCCCAGTTGTCCCAGAGGACTTTGGCCCTGATGTTGATGTCCTAATTCCCTCCATGCAGTGCAAGTAAGACCAAAGAAGATGAAAGCTCATAGGTCTTGAGTACAGGGACAATGTTTGTCCTCAAAAGGTGTGTTGTTATTTCAGCTCATGAGATGGAATGAGGGAAAAAGCTTTAGTAGTCATAGTTAAGTTTTTATTTTGAGAGAAAGAGAACATGAGATGAACTTGTCACTCAGTTTACTTTTCCTAATGCTCATTGAATTTATCTTCAGTGTATTTGCATTATGCTCAGGTTATCTAATGAGCTTGCAATTACTCCTCTTTTTTGTCTCCAGTTCTCATCTCTGCTATCATCACCATGAAAAAAAGCATTCTATAGCAATAGGTTTGCTGCTCTAAATGAAGGGAGTTCTTTTTAACAAAAGTTGATTTAGTGTCTAAAATCAGAAAGTCATGGTTTGTCTCCTGGATCAGGTGGCTGAAGACCAGCTGACACAGGAGCTTTTTGTTTTGTTCTTGGAGACAAGTATTTTTCTGATAAAGAAGGGTATGCAACTTCAGGAAATCAGGAATTATAATTACTTTAACATCTGGTGTCAACCAAAAAAACGGAGTGTGCTCAAATATCAGAATATTATTTTTCTGTAGTTAAGACTGTGTTTCCATCGTAAAGACTTTTAGTATCTCTAGGGATTACAAGATAATAATAACTTGGCAATAAGAAAAATTTGCCAGTTGAAAGTTGGCTTCAGATATATTCTCCTCTGAGTGGATTTTTTTTTAACCATATCATAACAAAAACAAATTGTTATATTTAGATTATATCAGATAAAAAAAATTCCTAGCAGTATGTCATCTGCGGTTGGATCTTTGTGGTGAGAACTTCCCTCTCAAAAGGAGAGATTCCCTTTTGGTGTTTAAAATGCCT